>JADRCC010254891.1:0-25879 GCA_019843855.1 Hylomyscus alleni | reverse complement strand
TTTTTTTTTTTTTTTAGCAAATTAGAGATTCCATAATTAACACTCAAGATTAAATATTAAAGAGTAGCCTCACTAGGGATGGTCATACACTCCTGAAATCCTAACACTGGGGAGGTGGAGGCAGGATGATCAGGAATTCAAGGTCATTATCAGCGACAAAGTGTGTTTGAGGCCAGCCTGTCTATTAAAACAAACAAACAAACACAAAACACAAACTTTCTCAAATAGCAAACTATCAGTATGTTTTCAGGTATCACAAACAAAGAAAGTAGTAAATCAGCTTTCTGTGCTCACTTTAGCAATGCATGTATTAAAATAGGCTTTCCATTTTCTTTCTTGAATAATTCATTACCTACTTTCTTTTCCCTACCAAGAACATAATATTGAACCCACAACCAAATCCACACCCCTTATGTTTCCAAAATCCAAGACAAGATATTCATCTCAATCTGCACTATAAAAAAACCTACAATCCTCCACACAAGTCGAGTCCTCTCTGGTGCCAGCTGGTCTTTTTCTTGACTCTAACTTCACCCTTCCTGGCAGCTTTTCCACAGATCAGTGATGATCAACTTGTCCACTAAGGTGTAAAATTCTGATAACACCAGTGTGTTATAATGTTAACATTACAAGATTTTTGTGAATCTCCCCCATGAATTTCAAAAGTAGGACACTAGAATTATTAAGGTTTTGAAGACACAGACATCCCCCTACTTGTCAGAATCATTATGACCTTATGAATTTTCTAGTTTAAGTACTGTCTTCTGATGATAACAACTTGACTAAAGCAAATATATTTCTGATATGAGTGTATGCTAATTGACCTTCAAAGTTAAGTAAACTAGATGATCACTCTTTTAGGTTTGTTTGGATAGTTTTGTAAATGAAATTAAAAGTGAAGTCATTGAGGCTAAAAGCTGTGACTTATTAATGTGTCTATTAGGGATTTCTAAAGTAATGCTTAGCATTTAATGGATGCATGGATAGTGGATATTATGTAAAATAAAATCTGTAAGTCTTTTCAATATTTAAGAACGAGATAGATGGATACTTACAGGAAAATAAGATTGATCCCATTCATTTTCACCTATCTGAATATCCATGGGAGCAAATTATTTCTTAAGCAACCTAGCACAGCAATATGATAGGACAGTACATTGTAATAAGCTCTAGCTGTCTTAAACAACCCACACTGTGTAACTGTTTCGTTAGTCCCTTGGGTGCTTTACGTGTTGTATGGTTCAAATGTGCCACCAAATATGTAAGCAACATTTATTGAACCTGCTGTGTGCCATGCTCTGTACTTATTTAAACTATGACTTTTGTTTATTGTCTGTTTTTGAAGTCCATAAGAGCACATACATCTTATTCATTAATATCCTAGCACCAGCTTAAGGCTTGCCATCTCTTATATTGTCAATAAATATTTGTTGAACAAATGAATGAAATAGAATGATCAAGAGCCTTTTGCTTCAAGTAAAACTTAAGGCAAAGGAAGAATGACAAAACATAGTCCTAAGAGTAGATGTTACCAGATTCAGGCACTGCTGAATTAACTGCTAAAATAATTTGTGCAGTTGAATAACAAGCACACAATAGAAGTAAAGGCTCAGAAAGCCTAGTTAACCAGTAGATACACAAGTTAAATGTTGTCTTTTGAAGGAAGAGAAGGGAAGGAGGAGGAGGAGGAGGAGGAGGAGGAGGAGGAGGAGGAGGAGGAGGAGGAGGAGGAGGAGGAGGAGGAGGGAAAGGAAGCGATAGGTAGAGTCCAAAACTCCATCTCTTGAAGGAGGTTGGGAAGGACTATATCTATGTGGGGCCCAACCCAGATAATAACAGAGACTAGAACAGAACTTGAGAACCAGGTGTGATTGTTGGCCTTAGAAATCAAATGTAGAAAATCCACTCTGAGTCAAATAAAATGAGTGAGCTACATCAGTATTGAGAGAGTGAATAGACATGGGAAAGAAGATATTGCTAGACCAGCCCCCACTTTCACCATAGTTACTGGTATTGAAAAATAGGATAATGTAGGTGCTCATTAATATCCCCTTTAGGGAGAAGCCTCCTTTCCCTCTCTCTCTATGGTACCTGAGCACTGGAGACAAGTTCCAATGCTAGCCTCGTCTGTCCTTTTAATTTAGAAGACACAGGTATTACCAAGGGGCCTCCCCTTCTCATCCTTTTATACTCCTTCTGCAAAATGTTAGCATTTCAAATACTCATGCAAAACCTTAAGAAAGTTCTAATAAATGTTTCCTCTTTGAGGATGGGATACTGAGGATCAAACCCAGGGCCTACACGTGCCAAGCAAAAGCTCTACCACAAAGCTACACCTCTTCCCCTCAACTGTGTTTAAAAAGTTAAACCAGGATCTGGGGACAGGAATAAGGGGACTGAGTGACATACTGAACTTCCTAGGAGATGAAAAGCTTCACAGTCTAGACACAGATGCCAAGGGATCACATAGGAGCACTATAGATAGGATAGGACTCCAGTTTTTGTTCTATTCTGTTCAAATTGGTTTCTGTTTGTTTCTGGTTTTAACTTTAATGATTGATTTAGTGATTGGTTTAGTGATTGATTTTGACCTGTGAGTTCCACCAAAAATTTTGGATTCCATTATATCCTTAAGTATTGTATCCTTGGTCTGTGATTCCATGATATGCCTGATTACTTTGTAATTTAAGGAAGTTTCTAAGCATTGAGAAATTATTAGGAATTAAAGTTAAATAGATAAAACTTATCATACACAGTGATAATTAGCTCCATCATTTGGACTACTGAGAAATATACTTTAACTTGAATTACTTTAGTAATGTTTGGGGGAGAGTCATTAAATGATGTAATTGCCAACTTCTCGATTCACTGAGTGATATTTAGACCCAGTGAACATTTTCCCATTGAGCTATTGCTTCATTATTGACAGAGGAACTCTTGCTAGTCCCCTTGAAGAATTAGTTACTCAACATAGATTAACTAGATATACGGTTATTCCATTTGGGGGTATCAGAATAAATATAATTCAGGGAATTATTGCCATCTGATACACTGCCCTGTGTAAGGGCTCTTTTAAAGTCCACAAGTCACTGAATTATATTAGGTCACTTATGTGACAAGGGCTGCTCCCACGTTAGCAGTTTGGCACAGCTAGGTTTTTTTCTTGCCAAAAAGGGCAAAGGCCTTAAGCAAGAAGCCAGAGTTTTCCTGATTACAAAACTGACCACAATTCCTTGCCAACCTAGCAGGGTATTTTTTTTTCTTCTGGTAATACATTATTCTCAGTGAAGGCTCCAATTTTTTCATTGTGACATAGCACTTATCACTCAAACATCAACCATTAGAATACTATGGCAGTTGCTATTGATAGATAAACACATTTAAAACACAAACTTTGATATATAAAATTTAAATTTTACTAGCCTTTATCCTGTCAACTATTCAGTTTTATAGAATTTGGATAGCAGTAACATTTTGGGCCTTTTGCAAATTTGTTGAATAAATCACCTTAGAAGTGTATTATTCAGTACCCATGTGGATAACAAATCTAAAATAAGAATATGTATTTATTTGAATACAAGAGAAATCTTCAAATATGTGATTAGGAGTTTCAACCAAAGATGGATACTTAAAAAAAAACTTTAGCCAAATAAGTTTATCTGGTGTTTCATAACTTAGAGATTAAGGTTTTCTATTTTAAAAGCCATTGGTGTGTATTTTACTGAAATTTCAAAAAAGCAATCAATATTGAACAATCTCTGCTCTGGTAATTCCAAATACTGTACAGTTCACACCCCTCACAGAACACTGAATGTGTGGGTCACTGGCGAGACAGTGTAGCAACGTTTTCCTTGTAATGTACCAAGTCTTGCCAAAGCAGCAGACAGCATTATGACACACCATTTTGTCACAACTGGCTATCAGTCAGGACAGTGCCAGCCAATTTAGGCCTGATCCTTTCTGTGTTTATTCCCACCTCTCCCAAATATTTAAAAACTGGTGTCTTGACTTATTAGCATATTCATAAGCTCGATGACCATAGCCTTTTTCCTTTAACCAACCAATCTTTTGCAAGACATAGACAAAACACCAGTGTGAATTACGGCAAATCTCTGTTTTATGCTGTTATGGGTGAAACTCTGGGAGATTCTCCTGTTGACCCAGAGCATGGTGCCTTCGCTGATGCACTGCCTATGAGCACTTCACAAGGTAAAGTCTATTCCTGATGTTGCTGCAAGGGATGCTTCGGGCACTCATGTGTGGGTGAAATTGCATGTCTGTTTTCCACATGTATTCATATAGTATATTAATCCTTTGGTCACTTTTATGATGATCACTTATAAATGTATTCAGAACCTTCATCATAGAACTCTAATCTAATCTACAGTTTATCTCTGCGCATGGCTTCCCTCTCCTGAATTATAAGCATTAAAGGTATTTTGATATCCAAAACCAGACCTGTTCATTTTTGTTTCCTGCATTTGCCTATATATTCTAAAAATATGTGTGAGCATTTCAGAACACTTGATGCATCAGCTTCCCCTCTTATTATGTTAGATATCTTTCATTATAGTTTTTAATCCCTCTTGTAGAATTTTTGTTCTTCTTCAAGTACTTTTTATTGTACTTTGAAATCTACATCTTTTTTTTTCCCCAAAGAATTGCAAGCACCTAGAGTATAGGAACATGTAAAGTTCTCTTTTAGAATTTTTAGGATTCTCCAAAAATAATGTCTGATTGAAGAATATCTGTTCTAAGCCTCTCGCTTTACACACTAGGAAAATGAGGCCTCTGTAAGGCTTGCTGCATGCTGAACAAACATGTACCATTACTTCTATTCAGATTTATAACACAGGAATAAAATTCTCCTTTCCCAATATCTTTTCCTTGTCCACTGCAAATGTTCCATTCTCTATTTCTATACCTCCTTCTACTGGGGTTTCTCAAGCACAGCTTCTTCTATTTTGTATCACTTCTTATTTATTCTAGTGTTTCTGTTTGTTTTATTTTTCTTGTCTCATAGGTTGCATTTAAAATAGATTGTTGAGTTAGGGTGACTGTTTTATAATAGAAGTGCAGAAGCATTAAAATGAAGTCATTTGTTGGTTAAAATGAATAGCTTCATTTACAATTTTTCTGGAAGCCTAACATTTGAACACATTTGTTGCAATTTTTAAGACATCAGTTTTTAAAGTGAAAAAAAAAAAATCCTGGATTTTTTTTCTGTTTTGTGTGAGTGAGTGTGTGTGTGTGTGTGTTGTGTGTTGCTAAGAATGCCAATTCAGGATTGAATTTACTGCCTACCCTTGATCTGACTCCTAGTCCTATCACTGATTCATTGTATATATCATCTGAGTTTCTTATACAGGAGTTTAGTTTCATTATATTCTATAAAATATTCTATTTTTCTGTAAGCTATGAAAGTGATGACTATCCATATTTGTTTTATCTAGACTGCCTTGAGAAAGAATATCCTGGATACATTATGAAATAGTTCTTGATCCCAACTTTGGTACTTTTGTCTCTTTGAAAAGAACTTGTCTAGAACATAGCACAATGAATACTTTGGGTTGCCTTAGAGGGCAAATGCTGGTTATGTCATGAGATGGTTAGATAATCAAGATTTTTTATTCCATACCAATCTCTCATTTTTTTGCCATGACTTTGTCCTAAATGTAATTTCTCTGAGTCTGAAATCTCCCAAAATGGTACAGAATAGTTATTTGCCAGGTGTGCTGCTATGGCTTATAGTCTCAGCTACTTGGGAGACTGAGCTGGGAGTATCAGTCCTGAACAGGAGCTGGAGCTAGTCTGGATAAAATAGTCTTTTAAGATATTAAAATATTAATTTTAATATTTTAATTACTAAAATATTATAATTTTTACTAATAATTTGAACTTTGCCTTTTATGGTCATCTGGTTTATCATAAATGTTTTTCTACTAAAAATTTGACCTATTAAAGCCCAACAACCTGTTTCCTGCATCTATTGAGTTTTCTGGTTGATCATTAAATATTTATTCCACTCCTGTTAAAACAAACAAATAAACTTAGAAATAAACCAAGTATACAATCATCATTAGCTATCTAAGGCCAGCATGGATGGCATGCTTAGGATTCTGTCTTTGACCTAGCCCATCAGCTTGGGCATTCCTTCTTCATCTGAGACAAAGTAGATTGGGTGGTGGTACGGGAACTGGGTACTGCTACTATAGAAACGAGAAAGAATGTTTAGTTTTGGTTCGAGAGGTCCAGATGCATTGGTCATATCCATGAAGTGAAGCTACCCCTCAGCCACTCTACCCAAAGAGGACATCTATACCTTTCCCCAAAGGTTCCATGAGCACTGGGTCCCAAAGAGGACATCTACACGTTTTCCTAAGGCTCTGTGAGCACTTGGTTCCTTTCATCTCACTCCTTTCCTTTTTCAAGAGTTCTGCAGGCAACCCTAAGTAACCTCATGCTGGCTCTGATTTCCACTAATAAAAGTTGGCACCATGAAAGGGACACTTCCTCGGACTCATGCTCAGTATGCCTCCTGCTCTGAGCGCCAGACTCGGTCCTGTGTGGATTCTTTAATTTTCAGCTGTTGCACCAGAGCTTGAAGGATGATGACACTTGTTCTCTGGAGCTGGTTAAGCAATGGAAATGCATCTTAGAAACATGACAAATGCTGCAATAGAGCCCTTCGAAACCAGAGTCCCTCAGAGCTGGGAACAGTGTTGTTTGCATACCACTTCTATGGGGGATATTTAAACTGTCCACGGAGCTCTAGCTAATGGTATAGTAAAAGCAGATAATTAACTAAAATTCTCTTGGCTAGAAGTTTAAAGGGACCAACATATAAGGACCAGTCCTGTACTGCTCACATACAAATCTGAGGAATGGAGCAAGTCAGTCCTTTTTCCTTGTGTGCCTTCTGGGTCCCCGGATATTAACAGGGTTACAGTGAAGGTTACATAGTACAATGCTTGTGAAGGCAGATCTAAAGCACTCTGTGACAATTGTTGTTCTAGTCCTTGTGGTTATTGGAGGATCAGATAGAAGATTCTGAGAGCAGAATATCTTGCATTTTAAGCAATTTAGAGAATATGGAAAAACAAAACCTGAAGTTATGTTTACTGCAGTAAGTGACAGTTACCTGAATAAAAAGGGATTTCTTAGAAAGCAGATTGCTCACCACTATTCCTCTAATGCTAAAAGGAGGGCACCTTTAGAAACCCCCATGAGCATTTTAAGAAGAAAATAATCAAACTTAAAGAAAACAGCTTTCTATCTCTTAAAAAATAACAAAAACGGACTGGTGAGATGGCTCAGTGGGTAAGAGCACCAACTGCTCTTCTGAAGGTCCTGAGTTCAAATCCCCAGCAACCACATGGTGGCTCACAACCACCCATATATGAGATCTGACGCCCTCTTCTGGTGTGTCGGAAGAGAGCTACAGTGTACTCATTTATAATAATAAATGAATCTGCTGGGCAGTGGTGGCATATGCCTTTAATCGCAGCACTTGGGAGGCAGAGGCAGGCAGATTTCTGAGTTTGAGGCCACCCTGGTCTACAGAGTGAGTTCCAGGACAGCCAGGACTATACAAAGAAACTCTGTCTCTAAAAAAAAAAAAAAAAAAAAAAAAAAAACAAAAAGGCAAACAAACAATCAAAAAGCCAGTACAGTGCCAAGGCTAGAGCCCAAGGGCTTATGTTTACCAGGCAAGCACTCTGCCACTGAGCTTCATCTCCAGCCCTGGGTACGTTGTTTTGTTGTATTAAACATGGCAAAATTACTTCCTACTGCACTAACATTCATCTCTGAAGAAACTGAACTGCCAAAAATTGAAACCATTCTTTGGGTCTTTGGGTTTAAATGGAAGCGTGATTTCTCATTTCCCCCCTCAGGGTCAGCAGGATCTTTTCTAGGATATGATATTCTTTATCTGTTGAAGTGAAAGTCCAGAAAAGATTTAAATTGCTGATACTATTCTAAATTTCATACACTCCCATGCAATGGCAACTCAGAGAGCTGTAATGTGGTGGGGAGGGGGGATTGGGGTGGGGGGGCAGGACTTGCCTAGCATGCACAAAAATCCTTTTTCCGTCCCCAGCAGTGAAGAAGGAAAAACAATTCAAGTCACTTTAAGAGAATTTTATAGTTGTTGGCATAACTTTTTCCTTAGCACGGCTCTAGTTCTGTCTGTATTTCTGATATATCTGTTTTTAACGTCTTTCTTAAACTCTAAGACTTGGATTAGGACCATTTTTAGACTTGGTGTCTTCTTATTGTTTCCTGGAAATGGTCAGTTCTTATATCCCCACACACACCCAATTGTGAATTAAAGAATATGAAAAACATGAAAGAAATATCACTTACAAGAAACTACAAGATTTCTTTAGGCAGTGTCTTGCTATCAGACCTTAAATCTTTCTGTCTCTTCCTCCTTGGTGTTGGGATCATAGGCACATAATAGTTGATTTCAAAAGCAACACGGACGTGGGTAGTCTCTCAAAGTGCTAAAATACATTCATTGATCTAATATTGTCAGGTCAGTGTGTTTGTAAGTTATGACTTTACCCTGAAGAAGTAATGCTAGAGAAACTCTAAAATCACAGTATCTTGTTAGGCACACATTTCTTGACTCAGGAAATCTGGCCTGAGAAAACTTCTTCACTGACTTAGGCGATCCGAACTGATGAACAGCTTCATTATTTTAGCTTCCTTGGACACACCAGAATGGCATAGGATTCAGTGAATGCCTCCTGGTCATCTGCTGTGCTGAGTATTTGTGTTGGAGTCGCTTGAGTAGAACTGGGTTTCTGTACCTTTCTACTGCACAACTCTTTCCTTTGTATGCACAACTTTGCACCTGTAGCTAATCAACAGACACAGACACTGTGCATGCCAACTAATAGCAGCTGCATCCCACTCTTACAACCTCAGAACTGAGGTCACATGGTATTTGAACACCAGTGCTTTAGACCTATGTAATTTTTATTTGAACAAGAGATTGCCAAGACAAGATTTAGGTTCCCACATGTGGAGCGAGCCATGTGTGGCTACTATAAAGTATATTTGAAACATTCAGCTCTCAGTTATATGTGAATTAACCCTCCCCAGTCCATGCTAGGTTTCCTGTGTATGAGAAACCCTTACATCCACTCTAGATTTGCAGGTGAACAGCCTTCAAGCTGCCTCCATTAGTCTTCTAACTGTTGGGTGCCTGCTGCTTGCAAGGCATTAAGTGCTGTGGAGTCCACACCTTTGCCTGGCTTCCACTGCCCTTTGGTAGTCTGAATCTACTTCATATATTTTACCTTCCTTCCCACATATCCCAGGAAGTGGCCTACCTGGTTCCCTTCAGACTAATATCATTTTTCAAAAATATAGCCACACTCCCTCTTGCTTCCAAGTTTAGTATGTCCTTAAATGCCTTTCCCAGTCTTCTACCTTTCTCAAATTTTCCTTGTCTTTCAGGGTCAGGTTCAAAGAACTTCAACCTGTTCAGTGAATCTTTTTCTGAATATCCACATCTAATGGTCCTTGCTTCCTCCAGTCTGAAAATGTGTTCTCTCCTCCACTTCTTAGGCTGCCAACAGCCTGATCCAATCCACTGTCTCTGGACCAGAGAGCAGTCTCTTGACAGGTTTTGTTTGTTAAATGCAAATGCCCACCCTCCTAACATTATTCTCTACTCACCTCCTATCCATTATGTTTAAAAGTCAGGACTCTCCTAGCTCAACACCCTTTAGTGGTTGTTGAACAAAAGCCCAAACTACCTCTGTAATGCCTACCCCACCCCAAGAGACTTCTACACTTCCCTTCTTCCTCTGTCCATCTCTTGGCTCTGCTTCATCATCACTGCCATTCTTTCTAGTGCCCCGACACTCCATGCATAGACCTGCCCAGAGTCTCTTCCCTAGCTCCTATTCTTCCATGAGCACTCTTCTTCAGACATATCTCGGAGTGTCTCTACTGACCCCTCGACTCTGCTCAGATCTCCCAGTAAGAACAGCCTTTTCCTCCCTTTCTCCTCTTCTGTTCTCCAGTCTCCTATTTCAAAAGCACTTGTCATTTTCTTCTAAACTGGATAGCTTATTGGCTGGTTGTACTTATAGCTTATAGTCTGCTTCATCCTTTAGATCTTTGGTGCCAAAGAGGCAAAGATCTTGGTCAGGTTACTCATTCACTTGTATCCTCTGAGCCCCAGAACAAAGCTTGGTAAAGAACAGTTCTCATTAATAACAGTTAAATGAGAGTAAAACCCTCTGACACTGATCATCTTCACCGTGTAATTTAGCCCTTAATAGAGACAGCCTGTTCTTATTTTCTGTTTTGGAGTATTCCCTAAGCTAAAGTTTGTAATCACTGAGAAAGAACCCATGTTTTAGTCTCTATTCCTAGAAAAAAAAAAAAAAAAGAACAAAATACCTAATATATAATAGTCAACTTGTTGACTCATTAAAACCAAACTGGTCTCCTGTACTTCCAACACCTCTTTCTGGACTTCAAGGGCACCTGCACACATACGGTGTGTGTGTGTGTGTGTGTGTGTGTGTGTGTGTGTGTGTGTGTGTATTCAAGTACACACAGATACATATAAAATGATTTAAAATAAATCTCTTTTAAAGTCTGTGTGATTTTTATCTTTTGCAGAATAGTATATAGTTGGAATTATATACTGTATATTCCTTTTGGATTAGCTTCTTTCCCTAAATGATATAAGCTTCCTCCTTGGTCTTTCATGGCTTGATAACGCATTCATTTTCAGAACTAAGTATTTTATTTTCTGGCTGTATTACAGTTTATCCATTCATCTACTGAAGGGCTCCTTGGTATTTTCCTACTATTGCCAATCATAGAACTGTAATAAGCATCTGTGTGCAGTTTTTTTGTGTGGACCTAAGTTTTCAGTCAGTTTGGAGTATGGCCACTGGGTTGTGTGGGAGGACCATGCTTTGTTTTATAAGAACTGCTACACTCTTCCAAAGTCACAGACCCTGGCACAGTCCTCCTGGGAATGAGGAAGTATTCCCCTCACTCTACAGCCTCACCAGCTCCTGGTTTTGTCAGTGTTTGAAGGTTTTCTAATGATTTATGAGGCTGAAGATCTTAGCTTCTTGCTCAAGTCTTTGTCCCATTTTTATATCAAGATATTCATTTTCTTAAGAGTTCTTTATGTATTTTGAAGAAAACCTTTATCTGATGCTGGTTTTGTTTGTTTTTTGGTTTGTGGTTTTGTTTTTGTATTGTTGTTGTTGTTGTTGTTGTTGTTGCTGTTGTTGTTGTTTGAGACTGGGTTTCTCTGTATAATAGAGCCTGGCTCTCCTGGACTCAGTCTGTAGACCAGGATGCCCTGGAATTCACAGAGATCCATCTGTCTCTGTCTCCCCAGTGCTAGAATATTAAAGGTGTGCACCACCACACCCAGGATCAAATGTGTGGGTTTTTTTTTTTACAAATATTTAATTGAGATAGTTTTGTACAGAGCAGACAACTTAAATTTTAATAAAGGTCAGTTTATCTTTCATGAATCATACCTTTCTACTGTATCTAAAGAAATCATTACCACACTCACCTAGGTTTATTCCCTTGTTACCAATGAGAAATTTTATGTTGGGATAAATACTGTGTAGGACTTTTGTTTGCTTGTTTGTTTGAGGATCTGTCTGTGCAGTCGTGGATGTCCTTAGAACTCTCTATGTAGACCATGCTGACCTCAAACTCAGAGATCTGCCTCCCAAGTGCTGGGATTAAAAGCACATTACACTAGACCCTCTATGTAAAGTTCTTATACATTGTTAGATTCAATTTCTTAATATTTTGTTAGGGATTTTTTTATCTCTGTTCATGACCAAGTTCATTTATAGGGCTTTATCCCCTGAAATGGCTTTATCTTGTTTCAACATTAAGATAATTCTGGCCTCATAGCATCAAGAATTATTTTTTTCCTTTATAATAGTTTAACTTTTAGTGACTTCCATACAATGTATCTATATTATTCTCATCCCCACTCCTTCCCCAACCCCTCTCATCAAGAATTATTATATCTGTTTCTACCAACAAAGAACTGGAATAATTTCTGCCTGGAATGACTGATAGAACTGACCAGTAAATGCACCTTGACCTTCTGTCTTATAAGGTTATTAATTACATATTCATTTTCAAAAACAGATACAGGCTTGTTCAATTATTTACTTCTTTTTGGATACATTTTGGAAGAACAAGCCCAAGGAAGAGGCTCATTTCATCTAGATTATTGACTCTATAACATAGGATTCTTTATAATATATCCTTTATAAACTATATTGTGTGTTATATTGTATTGTGTGTTTTCATGTGTGCTAAAGATTAAGCCAGGGCCTTGTACATACCAAGAATATCTTCTCCCTCTGAGACACACCTCACCCTGTTTACTCTCTTTTTATTGTCCTTGGGACCTCTAATAGTGTGCTTTCATTCATTTCTGGATAAGCACAATTGGACTTTGCACCTGTGTATACTGGACAAGGTAACAATTTCAATTCATCTGCACTAGCTATAAGCAGTTAGCCTTAATTCCAGTTAGAGTATTCCTAGAATCTCTCTTTAGAAACATAAGAAAGAAAGATTAACAGAAGAACCATAAACCATGCTTGAGCTAAGTTGACCACAAGGGAAAAGGATATGAAAAGATGGTCAATATGATCCAGTCATCTTCTATTTCTCCCCATACCTCACAACAAGACATCTAAACAGCATGCGGTCAATACAAGAAAAACTGAACTCGAGAAAGTGTGAGTGTGCTTTTCCTTCTAGAGGCTGAGGCCAAGGCTACAGCCTCGCTGAGGCTTTGTTGATCTGAAGTAAAACATTTACTATGAGCCTTCCAGCTTCTTATAAAGAAATGTGCATATAGAGATATATGCTAGATGCTTCATCTTCTGACAAATCAAACCAGAGAAACACTGGGTTTGGTTTTTAATAGTCCTAAGTAGGCAGCAGGACGAAAACATGTTTTCTTACGTTGAATAAACAAAAGGCACAACACAGAATTGATTTCTAAACCTTTCTATAGTCAGAGAAGCCACTCCTGAATTGAAATTCTTGCAGCAATATCAATTAATTGTGTAATGTTCTGTAATTTACTTAACCCTAAATCTATTTTTAACATTATTAAATGGTAAACCGGGCAATGGTGGTGCACACCTTTAATCCCAGCACTTGGGAGGCAGAGGCAGGAGGATTTCTGAGTTCGAGGCCAGTCTGGTCTACAGGACAGTCTGGTTCCAGGACAGCCAGGGCTATTCAGAGAAACCCTGTCTCGAAAAAACAAAAACAAAAACAAAACAAAAAAATTATTAAATGGTGATAATTATACATAACTTAGTGTTATACCTTTTTTTAAAGATTTATTTTATTTATTTTTTATGTGTATGAGTACACTGTAGCTGTACAGATGGCCGTGAATTGGCTGTACAGCTGCTGGGAATTGAACTCAGGACCTCTGCCTGCCCCACTCGCTCCAGCCCCGCTCACTCCAGCGTAATACACTGTAGCTGTCTTCAGACACACCAGAAGAGGGCATCAGATCTCATTACGGATGGTTGTGAGCCACAATGTGGTTGCTGGGATCTGAACTCAGGACCTTTGGAAGAGCAGTCAGTGCTCTTACCCGCTGAGCCATCTTGCCAGCCCCTATTATACCTTTAACTGTAATAAAATTTCAGTATGTTAAAATGCGGGACTTATATATTTTCTGTTACATGTATCATATACACAAAAGTACATGCATGATGAGCATAAGATATAGTGCCTTCTACTTACATGATTAAAATTTTTAGCCATCATTATTAAATTATACTTCTATGAATGAAATTCAGAGTCATTTTCCTCTTTTAATAAAACAAAGGCCCATGATACTAGTCAGAGATAAGAAGAAAATTGGTACAGAGTATTGGCTCAGTTGATAAAAGTGCTTGCCTAGCATAAACAATGACCTGAGTTCAATCCCCAGAACCCATATTTTTAAAAAGCCAGCACATATTTGTAATCCCAGTACTGAGGGGGGAAGAAGCAGACAGATCCAGTGAGAGAACCTGTCTCAAAACTACGGTGGATGATATTCCTGAGGGTGATATCCAACACCGTCCTCTGGCTTCTGCACATACATAGGCTCCTGCACGCACATGTACATGTGAACATTGATATACATACATATACCCACAATTTTCAAAAGTAAATAAATAGAAGGAGAAGCATCTATTGGGCAATTTTTTTTATTTCAGTGTATCTTTTCTACTTTTCCATATTATTACCTGATCATTCCTGTTTAATAAGACAAAGTGTATGCAAGGAACAGATTCATCCCCACTTGTTAAATTAACTCATTGAAAAATATTATAGTTAAAAGATAATTAAGGGGCTGGGGTAGTTCAGTGGTGGAGTTAAAAACAGAGTATATTCAACTTAATTTTTAACATAATCAAATGAATAATCATCTTTTAAAAGTCAGGCAGTATAAAGACAATAATAATAATAATAATGATAATGATAATAATAATAATAATAATAATAATAATAATAATAATAATAATAAAAGGTAGAGAGCCTCAGTGCCCCAATACTTTCCTTTCAAAGGTACTGATACTTTACTGCAGAGCTCTCTTCTGGCATTCACCTCCATGTCTGTCTTGAGAATCACATGCGTGGCTGCAACTTTTTCTACTCTGTTCACCATCTGTTAACCTCTAACCACCTCATCCCCTCTCCCAAATACACCTTTCTCCTCTCACCTCCTGTGTAGGTTCGAGTAACTTGGAGTTAAGTCAGTTGTCCATGGTTACATTGTAATAACTTTAAAAGGAATATTTACAGACTTCAACATCAGTGTATTGTGGTTTCATAAGCAGTTTCTCCGTCAGAAATTAAGCTGTCATACTGCATGTTCTCCTCTCCCTGACTGTGAGTCATGTGTCTAAGTCTTGCAGTCAACATGTTCAACCTTGCCTAACCTAGCACTTCCTAAATTTACTTGACTACCTGATTTTTCTGTGTAATGAGTTTTAAGGAACATAATTAGCATATGTATAATACAGTTGGGGAGATGCCAGATAAGACAACTTTTCAGGCCACAAAAGAGTAATTAAGCACTGGAGTAAGTAACTTTGAGAAGCTAGGCACTCTCCTTTTCCAGAAGTCTTTAAAACAGGACATCTGGTTTACTCATAGTCCAGTTTGAACAATAGGACTCTGCTGGTGTTTCTTCCTCTTCCTGTCCCCCAGAGGCTGCGTTGGAGGCCTTTAGCCACCTTTTACATGACTATGGGACTCTGGCTACTAATATATATAAAAAAAATTACAACTATTATTTATTTGGAGATTCATAAGTATCCTAAGTTTTTCATATATTATCTCATTAGTCTTCAGAATAGAATGAGGTAGCATTATTTTACAGATGATGAAACTAGCTAAAGAGAGAGGGTAGACTAAGACCTCCAAGGCAGAATTTGAATCCAGGCATCAGACATAACACTGCTCCATCCTTTATTGTTAATGTTCATATCAGCAACCTACAAAAATAACAAATAAGATGTGGTTAATCTGTATTTATGATGTAAAAACTCAGGCCTCCACAATGCTTGTGCTAACACGTTAACCATTCCTTTAACCTTCCCATTAATTGGAGGCTATTATTTTTGTTAGTGTAGTGCATACTTTTCTCTTCACTGTGACCAGATGTCTAATAAGCAATGACCTGAAGGAAGAAAGGTTTACTGGGGGTCCTGGTTTGAGAAGGTATCACTATGGCTAGAAATGATAGCAGCCAGCTCAGACTCCTCAAATCCTAATCCCTCTAAGAAACAGGGAAGTGGAGTATGAAGTGGGGTTGAGCTAAAACCCTCAAGGCCCACCCCTCAATAGCCCACTTTCTCCAGGTAGGCTCTACCTCTTAAAGGTTCCAAAATAGTGCATCCTTGCTGGATACCAAGCCCTTCAACATGTGATCCTGTGGAATACATCTCACATCAAAACTGAGCAGGAAAACTTGTTGCAGAGTTCTTCTGCATTTTATTCTGTCACAATCTGCCATCTGGTAAATGGTTTCTTGCATGAGACTTTTGAAATTTGATGTGACTCATATATATATTAATTAAGACCAAATACATCTTGATCTATAAAAAATTGGCTTGGGATAAAAGTCTCTTTTTCAACATATTATATCAATATAGTAACAACATCACACAGCTCAAAGGATGCTGGGCCAGGAGACAGAAAAGATGTGTTCTCGCCCACCCAGTCTCTCACTGACTGTATTCATAAGCAGATCATTATGTCCATTTTCTTTTACTGTCAAATGGGGAATGACAATTATTTCAAAACAGCTTTCTCCCCTGTAATATTTCAGGATGATTTTTATCTCTGGATGCTAACTCACAGATGGGAAAGGAACTGAATGATTCCCAAGTTAGTTTGTACTGTGCTGTGGTTCCCACAGACCAGTGAGGAAGGGCTGGCTGGGTAAGCAAGTGGAAGCCGTACTTCTGAGTATCATGATATTAACCTAAAACAAGAAGTCATTGAAAATCAGTGGTTAAGTGTCTCTTGGAAATTCTGATAAAGCTACTAAGCTCTAGTGAGTCTATGAGATGTTGCCACATTGCCTCAATTCCCATCAGAATACACTTCTCTGAGTTACTCTTTAGCATTCCTCACTAATGTCATACCTGACACAGCATGAGTTGTTGAAATGTGTTGATGTTTAGTGTAGACCTGAAAGATTAGGTTAAGCATGGCCACAGAGCTTTAGACCACCTGCATTTAACACCCACTCTTCCTAATAATTATCCACAAATCACTTTAGTATCTGGGCCATATTTCTCCCCAAAGCTTTCAGAGCTGGGCTTGGAATTCACAGCTTCATGTATTTAGACAAGTATTATATTACTGAGATGTATCTTCAGTTCTTGATTACTCTTTTTTAAGAATTTTGAGTACATGGTGGCAAATGCCTATACTCCTATCTCTCAGGAAGCAGAGGGAGGAGGATCACTGTAAGTTCTATGTCAACCACCACTGCACAGTAAAACCCTATCTAAAACAGAAAAGAAGAAAAGAAAAAGAAAAGAAAGAAAGCTCTTGTACTTTACAGAGCTGTTCAGAGGATTAAAAGAGATCATTGAAGTGTAGTATCTAGTATAATCATTACCAAAGACTCAGAAGTCTATTAACCAGTTTAAATATTGAGGAGTTGCAACATGAGCTCGGGTTCCTTTTGTTGTTTTGTTTTTTCTTCTCTTTGGGAATTGAACTGAGCATCTTATACATGCTGAGCAAGCATGCTACCACTGGGCTATAACCCCAGCCTCTATTGAACTTTACATCCAGGCTTTTAAAAACAATTGTGGTATAAATTTGATTGATTTTGCTTACCTTTTTTTCCCTGTACTAGAGTTTGAACCTGGAACTTCACTCAGGCTAAGCAAACTCTCTACCACTGAGTCACACCCCAGACCTCCCCACCATTTCTAGTAGAAGTTTTTCTTCCCCTAGATAACAGCATTGTATCCTAAAGGCAAACCATATAGTCCTGGTGCTTGATTTCATAATCTGATATCTTTCTGACCTACTTCCATACTGCCAAATAGAGCCTATTAGATTAGAGAAGTAACTTTTTCTTGCATGAAATCAATTATACTTTTGTTTGAAATGCATTTTACTTTAGAGTAGTGTAGAAGGCTGCTCATTAACCATAACAAAATTGAAAGCCAAGTTTGAAGGTCAAAAAGAAACAGCAGAACTGTGTCCTTGCACACAAAATCTGTCTAAAGACTTTCTTGAAAGATTGTGAAATTGGGGGATATGGCCTGAGGCAACAGGACTCATGTCACCCATCTGGAAAGTTAAGACACTAACTTACTCCTGAGAATGGCTGTTGTTCATGCAAATATTTTGTTCATTTGTTCTTTCATGGGTAATTGCATGGAGTAACAAAAAACACCTACTTGACTTACAGCTTGGCAGCCACAGAAGCTTATGTTTTCTAGAGACAAAATAAGAAGCAGCTTTCCTGGACCATCTCTAAGTCAAAGTAAAATAAAGCATGTTTGGATCCTGTGCCTCCCAGTTACCATGTCCATGAAGTAATGCTATTAAGGTCAAGGTGTCCCAGAATACAGAAGGGGAAAGGGAGGGGAAAACATGTATTTCAGAAATATATCTTCCTAGAGAAGAGGCAAATATTTTTCTTTCTTCTTTGTCCCCCCTACTTAGAAAAGTAAGGAAACTATAACTCAGTAGTAAAGCATTTGCCTATTATATGGGCAAGTCTGGGTTCAGTGCCCAGTATAACAAAAGAAGAAAAAAAATAACTTACTGAATTCTAATCTTCCTGATAGTCCTCAAAGGAAAAAGGCTAAATATATGGATTTGAGGGTAGGGTCTAGCTCGTGCTGTGTCTTAGTTTTAATATCAAAGCTTAATCTTTTTAGGGGAGTTAACATCTTGACAAAACTAAACCATTAGGAATATATATTCATTTACTTCTTCCTGCTTAGCCAAATGAGAAAACATTCTACTCTTCCCTATATAACTATATTACTCAATTGACAAGCATATAGAACACAAAAATCATGCAGAAGAACAAATGGGAAACAGGATGATAAGGTGTCTCTTCATTCCAGACTTGGAATGTTGTCCGTTCATTTGCATGCACAACATGCAAATGCAAATGCTTAACAAGATCAGAAATCATGTCAGTATTAAAGAGGAAGATTCATTGAAGGTTTTATAGAGAAAGTAATATTTAAAAGATGAGGACAAATTGAGGTGCAAAGAAATGAAGGATAGGAAAAGATACAGCAACCTCAGTAATCTGCATCTACAAAGAAGAGCAAGAGGAGGAAATCGGAGGCAGGTAGACCAGTAGGATGTGCCAGGCATTGAAAAACCAATGGAAAATAAAACTGAAAAGGTAAGTTAGGATCTGCCTGGGCTGCTTATTGGACCCCTGCTTCAAAAAACCCAGGGAAGTGTAGAATACTTGCCTAACATGTGCAAAGTCTCGATTCAACCTCCAAATGGAAAAAGAAGTTAACCAATAAAATGATGAATGACCAGTTTTGACAGCAACCTAGATATTTTTTTCATCCTTATTTTAACTTCTCAGTATCTGTACAAAAGCATACCCACCACCTTTAACTCAATCAGTCACAACAGATACCGTGAGAAGCAGCCAACTTTAAGAATATTACAATCTAGACAAGAAAGGACAACTTTTGAGAGGAAAATAACTGATAACAAAGAGAAATGAAAATTAAACATATTAGGGAGAGAGACAAAGTAAATGCAGTGACTCTGACTGGGTCCATGAAGAGATATTTGAGGCAAATTATATAGTTTGATGGATATTAGGAATTCCTGCTAATTAGGAATACAGACCTCTTTCTAGATGTCACTGAGTCCTCTAAGTTATCACCAGTGCACATTCTTCTTCTTGGTGTGCAGTGTTTACACCATAACATAGATAACTGAAGATTGTTTGGGTACTTACTATGCAGATATTCGACCAGGGAATCCAAACTTTGCCTAGTGAGCCCTTTTGCAGTCATGGAGCACATCCTCAGAGTTAGTATCCTTACTTGTATCTACAAGGAACTTTGTTTTCTCATGGAAACCATACCTGAATTCTTTCATCTCACACAGCCTTTGAGGGAAGAAAAAATGCCTTAGCTCTCTGTGTACTGAGAAAGGTCAAGAGAACCATTCACAGATAGCCATATTAGAGGAGCCCATCTTTCAGAACATTTTTATCAATGAGAGGTTACTTGAAAGGATAGTTTCTAAGTCAGCCTTGAGTTTGAATCACCCACACCTACCTGGCCCACAGACCTTCAACAAGTAATAAATCCTTACTAGTCCTGTCTTTTTATCTATAAAGTGAGGATATTTCAGCATATATGGAATAAAAGGTACATATGTCTGGTTCATGGGAGGCACTCAATGGATCTGTTTGTTTCTTTCCTTCCCTGCCACCTCTGCTAAAAGTTCAGAGTCATTTCCTCCAGTTTGTTTAGTATTTAGTAGATAAATATTTAATGAGCATTTACTGTGAGTCAAACCTTTGTCAAATTGTGCTAATATGACTACAACCAAGATAAAATTTATGAGTTCATTTCTTTGTTGCCAGGGTTAACAATGTTGAATTGACACAGCTCTGTAGCATTTAGAGTAGTGATTGCTTTCTAGGCACCACTTTGAATGGTGAGCTCATTTCAAGTAAGCCAAATCAGACTTATAATTGCATAAAAATTTATAGTCTATACTCACCAGTGACTCACAGTTGATATTCAGTACTTGGGACCTAAATAGGTCAGAGTTTTGTTTTACCTTCTATGGTAGTAAATCATACTTAGAAAAATGGACACTTGCTGCTCTTCCAGAGGTCCCTGGTTCAGTTCCCAGCACCTAAATGGTAGTTCATAACTATCAGTAACCCCAGTTCCAGGGGATCTGACATTTTCTTCTGGCCACTGTAGGCACCAAGCAAACACGTGGTACATATACATACATGTTGGCAAACACTCATATACATAAAATAAATATGTATTTTAAAAGAAGAGCCAGGCATGGTGGCACACACTTTTAATCCAAGCATCTAAGAACCAGAGGCAAAAAAGGAGCAAGGGAGGGAGGGGAGAGGGAGAGAGAGATCAAATACAAATACACCAAGGCTAGGGATAGTTCAGCCAGCTGAGTGCTTGTAAGCATGGGAAATTGAGTTCAGTATCCAGAAGCCACATAAAAGACTAAGCGTAGGAGCATACACTTGTAATCCCAGCACTGGGAAAGTGGAGAAGGAAGATCTCCGGAGCTTACCACAAGCCATTCTAACCTAACTGGTGAACTTTAGGACACAAGAAACACCATCTCAAAGGATGATCCTGAGACTAACACCTCCATATGCACAACACACAACAACACATATGAATACACACACAAGAAGAATGCAAATCATAACAAAACACTGAAGACCTCAGTCCAAAACAATGCACAAAGACTATTCATAACTATTCTAAAAAGAAAACATAGAAATAGTGTAAGGTACATGAAAAAATGTTCAATATCACTAATCTCCAGAGAAAACCAAATCAAAATTACATAAAATTACTGTTCCACATCTGTTAGAATGGCTAGTTCAAAACAAAAAACAAACAAACAAACAAAAAAAGAATAGCTAGTTCATGAAGAGAAGAAAGGATATGGAGCAACAGAAACATTTTTAGTGATGTATACTATACATTGTGCAGCCATTATAGAAAGCAAGTGGAGATTCTCAAAAAATCAAAAGTAGAATTTCCGTGTGATTAGCAGCCCCACTGCTAGAAATATGGCCAGGAAACTAAAATTACTATGTCAAGATTTCTACGCCCCCATGTTTATTATGACACTCTTCTCTATAGCCAAGACATGAAATCAACATAAGAATCTAAGACATAAAAAAAAAGAATATAAGACATATAAACAAGTAAATGTAAACAAAACATTCAGTGGTATGTATAGATACATGCATGCAGAATGCACATGTATACACAGGCATGCATATACAAACAAGTAAAAATACACAAAAACTCCATGGTATATATACACACATATGCAGAATGCACACACATGCACATGTATGCACACACACATACATGCAGTAGAATACTCTATGGTCTTTAAAAGGAGAAAATTCTGTTCCTTGTAGCAATATAGATGACCCAAAGGAACATTGTACTAAAGGAAACAAACTAGACTCAGGAAACCAAATGCCACACACTCTTGCTAGTTGCCAAGGGCTAGGCATAGGGAAGACTGGCCAGAGTTTCCATTAGGCTCTGGAGTCCTGATGGACAGACAGCAAGATGATTATAGTTAGGAATACTGTATCATATATTTGAAATTTGCTAAGGTAGCAAATCTTAAGTTCTCTCAACACAGAAACTCAGGTAAAGGCTGACTTTCTTCTTACCTGGATGGTGCTAGAAAGGTAGTAATGCACCCATCCCTCACAGGGAAGTCTGAGTGAAGTGCTTTATTAAACTCTTTCATCTCCCCTTCTATGTGTTTATGAGGACTGCTCTGCCCTCCAGAACTTGACTCATATCCTGTTCCTTTTTTTCCATTTCAGAAATTACCATGGTTGACACAGAGATGCCATTCTGGCCCACCAACTTCGGAATCAGCTCTGTGGACCTCTCTATGATGGAAGACCACTCCCATTCCTTTGACATCAAGCCCTTTACCACAGTTGATTTCTCCAGCATTTCCGCTCCACACTATGAAGACATTCCATTCACAAGAGCTGACCCAATGGTTGCTGACTACAAATATGACCTGAAGCTCCAAGAATACCAAAGTATGTTCACTCTTCAAACTACTAGGATTGGAATCAGACAGGTTTTTAATAACCTTTAAATAAATGCTCATGAGATTAGCACTCTGAAGAGAAGGCATCTTTACCCAGTTGTTTATCCACTATGCTTGAAGTTCTAGATGTCTGTGATAGGCCAAAAAGAAGACAGCACAACAATGCTCCCAACCTCCCTCCCCTCCAATGTTCCCAACCTTCTCCCCCCACCACACACACACACACACATACACACACACACACACACACACACACACACACACACACAGATCTTCTCCTTTCTTTCCTTTCTTGTTTCCATCTTTGGAACATTTTCTAGGATGATTAGATTGCTGGTTTCGTCTTAGGCTGACAGTCCATCATGTAAACTTTAAATTCTCCCAGCCTCTTATGAGGAAAGCCACAGTTGTAGGTCAACTTATATGACTCATCATCGCTAAGTTACTATTACAGTTAGGTTTTCTTTCTATTCTGTAATTTGTAAAATTTGCCTATAATCCTAGTTTGGGGCATAAACTTACATTTTAACATTGTGGCTGATTGACAGATCATCATGACATTAAATAAATTAACATCAAACATCAGCTTCAAGAAAAACCAGAACTGAACTTTTCAAGATAAAGCATCTTTTCTGTGGTACTGTTTCCTTGATTTTTATCTGTGGGCTGATGTGCTGGTTTTCCAGAGTCACCCCTGTGTCACTGGCAACCATTACTTGATAATAAGTAAGAACTTCCTGTAATTTCTAGTTGTTTACTTTAGATAGAAAGTATACATGGTTGTATTTATCTGTGTGGTTCTCAGTTAGAGAGCCTAATATGGCGATTCAAAAGGTCTGAGCCACGGGCAAATGCAGTACTTGCTTCACATAGGTTGCTCCTGCTCTCTATCAAAGTTCACTTTACAAACCACCTCTTGACTCAACCCTGTTGATAACCTGGCACCTCAGGCTGGGCTCACCATGGCATTTTCTTGCCCATGTTCCTTCTGTATTTCTTTTGCAAGAAAAGTTTAAAACTATTTCTAAAGCTCACCTTTTCAATAAAATCCATAATAGCAGAGTGAATGCTGTATGCAACCCATTCCCTTGCCAAATAAGTTGCACTTCTTCAAACCCTGTTCAGTGTCTGTGGGAAGTGGAGGGAGTTGAGGGGAAGCCCATTTAATCCCCTTGCTTTTAATTCCCTTTCCACTTTATTTGTGCAGGTGAGGCTCTGGGGTGTTGTGACTTGCCTGAGATGGTAAAGTGTTACTTTTCCTATTTGAGCACAACGTTTCTTCATGTTCCCCAGCACGTCTCTTGAGACAGTAAAGTTACGGCATGAAAATATGAAGGCCACCATGGAAAGCCACGGTGCCTCTTTAAGACTGTTTGTCATGAGATAACCATCTTCTCAAATTTTCCCATGCACAGGTGCGATCAAAGTAGAACCTGCATCTCCACCTTATTATTCTGAAAAGACCCAGCTCTACAACAGGCCTCATGAAGAGCCTTCCAACTCCCTCATGGCCATTGAGTGCCGAGTCTGTGGGGATAAAGCATCAGGCTTCCACTATGGAGTTCATGCTTGTGAAGGATGCAAGGTAAAAAAAAAATTTAAAAAAATCATCCTAGAATTTTCTGCAGTTTTGCCTATTCCATTTCCTGTTACAAACTCACTCTAAGAAATTAAGATAAAGTTGTGGTTTTTTTTTTTTTGACAGAACTCATTCTTCAAGTAATATAACAATTGAAAATCTAAGAGAAGCTAATAAAAGCCTCATTACTCTGCCCCACTTCCCCTTCTCCAAAATGATCTTTGAGGCATCTCAGTGGATCTTGCAGATTTTTTTTCTTTTTAATTTGTTTTTTTTTTTTTACACTCCAGATTTTCTCCCCCTTCCAGTCCACCCTCTGACTGTTCCACATCCCATCCCTCCTCCCCTCCTCTTCTCCACGAGGATGTTCTCACCCCACCCCACCCCACCCCACCCCACCCCCACCCCCCACACACCCACACCTTCTACCCCACCAGACCTCTCCACTCCCTGGCGTCTCCAGTCTCTTGAGAGTGAGGTGCATCTTTCCTGACTGAACCCAGACCCGCAGTCCTTGGCTGTCACATCAAGACAGTGAATGATAAGCCACTACTAGGACCTGCATTTTCCGATTTCTCTAGTGTGTTTTTTCATCATACTATATAATCTCTTAAATAAGTAAGGTCTAATAGATTGTGTATGTGTATCACTTGACCCATACACTCATGCTGTAATATTAAGCATATTTTTATATTAGCGCTATAGAAATTGTGAATCAAAGGAGTAGGGACACTTGGGTAGGAGCTTTATCCACAGGACTACAAAAGGAAAAACAAAATTATGGGTTAGTGAGGCTTGTCCCTACCAAGCCCTAAGCTAGTGCTGTTCTGTTAGTCCAGCAGCAGACTAAGCCTAGTATAATGGAAGGGCAAAAAGCAACAATTGAGCTCTTTCTTGAGTATTTTAGAAAGCTAGGAATATGCTGTCCAAGTTATAATAAAAGTACATTAATATATGTTAATATATGTATATTTTCTATACAATTTTAAAATAACTTTAACAAACTCAGGAATAAAATAGCATGTAACTTAGCATGTACTGGAAGTCATAGAATACATTGTTTATCAGTATTCACCTTATAAATACTGGAAGGTATGATAGTGCATGCCTTTAATATTAGCACTCAGGAACAGATATAGGAGCATCTCTGAGAGTTCAAAGCCAGCCCTGTCTCAAGCAAAATAAAACATAAATAAATGAAGTAAATACTGCTTCACTTGAGCTTTTTCTGTAGAATAAAGATGAAGCATACTAGGTAGGCATGAGTTAGGACTTCTGGGCTCTAGGTGGATGACAGGCCAATAAAGAAAAACTAATTTTTATGAAATTTGTAACCCTCAGCAGATGTGTGTGTGTGTGTGTGTGTGTGTGTGTGCCATTATCAAACCACATTCTACAAACATTTTCTCATCTATAAAGCAATGAAATTTAGTTGGATCTGTAAGGTTCTTTTAGTCCAAAAGTAATCTAATATGGTAAAAAGATACAAGCCAGAGTTGCCTCCGCCACTTGCTCAGGCATAGCCTGCCAGTCACATAAACACTTCAGCCTTCAGTCACCTTATGAAGAAAATAATTTGATTAGGTTGGCAGCCAACGTCTTATACATCTCTAAGGTTTGAATTTCAAAACGAGTCCTTGAAACACTCCTGGCAAGAGATGCTTTCATTTAAAACACCAAAGCCCATTCATGAGCCTGGCATGATGGCACACGTCTGTAAGCCCTGCTCACAGGAGGTGGAGGCAGAGGGATGACAAGAGACCTTGTTTCAAAAAACAAAAACAATGAAAAGAATTTTAATCACTCTGTGATTAAAATATCTGTGATTGAATCGTTATGCACAACCAATAATCTAAGATCCCTGTAAGGAAGAGCGGATCACTGTACTTAATGAGTAAGGTTTACCCATTTTTTTTTTTT
>JADRCC010254887.1:0-23061 GCA_019843855.1 Hylomyscus alleni | reverse complement strand
ACACACACACACACACACACACACACACACACACACTGTGTATGCTCTCCTTTCAGCCCTGGTCCTTCATTTCCCTGATCTGTGAAGATTTACCTATTCATCTTTACACTTCTAGAAAACAAAGTTCTGTCCTCAGAGTCTTAGAACACTTTCTAATCCTGACTTTTGTCCCTGTCCATTAACTCTCCAAAACTATAAGCATGTCTCCCTGTATATGTATTCTTGACCGCCACCCCTTAAATCCTCACTTTCAGAGGACTACAGTTCACTGGCTCCTATTGTATTCCTCTGAGCTGTGAAAAACTCATCATACACATTTCTAACCTGCCCTCCCCTCACTCTCCAGGCTCGTCCTTTAACTAACATCCTCCTGACCCTCCTCACTTCTGTCCATAGGCTCTCAAAGACCTCCTCTCCCATCACATACAAGAGAGTCTCCTAGCTACTTCTGCCTACACTTTTCATATAAATGGCAGCCCCTGTCTGTCAGATGGTATAAATGTTAGAGGATATGCAATGTTCTAAGACAATGCCATCAAGGCAGCTTCTTACCCCAACACACTACCAGTCAATAGGCAAAATTAAGAGCCCTTATCAAAACTTCCCAACTCACAAAATATGCATCATTAATAGTGTATAAATAAGCGAAATATACTTTCTATATCTTACTCACACATTCAGCCATCTGAAAGGAATAGACATTTATAAACACAAAAGACAATTCAATTACTAACTCTTTATATAACCATAACCTCCTCAAAGCCTTTACTCTCTCAAATTGGCTTGGTTCTTTGCAACATACATCGGATTGAGCCCTCCACTGTCAGTAAAGACAATAATCATGCTGACATGGCATCCTGTCACGTTACCATTTTGTCTCGTATGACTTACCCCCGCTTCCACCAGGATACCCCATTACATAACCCAGATGACAGTATACCTAATTACTCTTCACAGGACATTGTACCTTACTTACACCAGTTATTTCACTGTAATATAAAATCTGTTCCTCCTTTCTCCAAAGGCACCTTACCCTCATCCCAATAGATAAGATTATTTTACAGAACTGAACCCAAACTGACTATGTATGTCAGCTACCTACCCCACATCCATGGATCAATCCCCCACCTTTCCCATTCATCACGTTGTAAAGGTCTGAAATTGTATGAGTCTAAAAAAAATGTTGTAAGTTACATAAAAACAAGTTATGAAGGTCTGAGGATGTAAAAAACATAGTTATAAAAGTCTATATGTATAAGTTGTGTTTAAAGTGTGAGGAAACGAAAGCATAAGTAAGTTTTGAGGGACTGAGAAAATGAACTAAAATATTAGTGAAGTGATTTAAGGTATATCAAAAATTGTTTCAAATTTCTCTCTCTCTCTCTATGCTATTGTCATACTAAAACTTCAGAAGTCCAAAATTTTAACACTAATGAATATGGTTCTTATAAGCTATGAATTTAATGCTAATTAAACACTGCTATATTCACAAACTTAAGATTTTTAAATTTCCTCTGATTATCTTCTAAATATAGACTTAAAATTCTTCTCATTATGCTATAAACATCTCTGTCAAAATCTATATATCTAGCCCTATGAAAGAAAATGTGAATGCTTGTAATCTAGAAACATTTTAGAGTTTTATTATAACTTTTATTATGACTCAAAGAAATGAGTCTACTGCCCTTTCTACAATAGAGATTTCAGTACAGAAAGCAAACAAAGGTAACGCTAACATATCTAAAACTTTTATCTCTTTTATAAACTTAAAATATTCTCATAAGTATCAAGAAATCACCTTAAATCCACCTCTCAGAAGGTGAACAGACTCCAGATAGATACTACTGTCTACTAAAATGCATGTACACTCCACCTATCTATTCCTTATTATGGGATCACTCCCTCTTTCTCTGGTCTTGGGACTCCCCTCACCCAATTACCAGGACCTTAAAAGTTTTAAATGTATACCCAAGCTACATATTTTTTCCTTCTAAATTCCTTCTGTCCCTATTCTATCTGTCCCAGATGTCAAATCAACTACAGATGGCTCTAGCAGTTCATGAGTTCCAGATGTTCCCCTCAGCCTCTGAATTCTAGACAGCTCCAAAGTGGCTAGCCACAGATAGGCCAACCTCACAAAATAGTTCACTGTTTCCCTTATGCCCGAACTATCTCATGGAGACAGCCTGCTCTACCTGACTTTGACCATCATTCCAGATTCTTTGGGTCCCTAACAATGACACCTTAATATTAACAGGGAATAACCGGAGACAATGATGTTCACCTACCCTAACACTCAACAAAACAATAATTAAACAGAAAGGTGGGAATGAAGGGCTCTGGCAGGCCAAAGCATGGAAAACTCAGGCCTGAGCATACGTGGTCCTTCCCTTTCTCTCACTCACCTTTAGATTGCATTCCTAAAGCTAGCCCCCAAGGTCCATTCCTTTATTTGGCCATTGACTCATTTCTGAGACAAAGCATCAAGGTATAACAATGAAAATTTTTGTATTTGGCTAATATATCCAATCAGAACTTACTAACTCAGTGCAGCACAAACTCTACCTTTTCATCCTTAAAAGCCCACCACTAGCTGGGGTGGAGGGGATATACTCTGTTACTGCTGTCTCCTGCTTGCTGTCTGCTGTCTGTCTGCTGTCTGCTATCTGCTGGTTCCTGTCTGGCTTTGTTCAGTCTAGAGGCAGCCACCCCCTTCCCCTTTGCCTCTGTCCCTCTACAGTCCCTTTGTGCTAAGAATTTGAGGTGTGAGTGTGTCTTCTACTGACTTTGAGGGGACAGCCAACCCAGCCGAAAAGCAAGCATATGTTACTCTTAGAAAGGACTGGAGATGGATTCCCAACATCTACTTCAGATAATTCAAATCACTTATGATTTCAGATCCAGGGAATATGATGCCTTGTATCGGACTCCATGTAATCCTATACTTCTGTGTATTTACTCACATGTAGGCACACATATAAAAACTAATAAAAATAAAAACAAACTCTTAAAAAACTAATATGAAATAAAAGAACATGGATAGGATCAGAATCATGGGGTGAAGTAGTAATAGTGGCTTAATAAGTCACTCAGGCTTAAATTTGTTATTAGTAAAGGCAAGTATATACAAAATTTCACAATCTTATTGAACTTTATTTGTAAAGGCTATAAGTAAAGTTTGTAAGTAAATAAATTATTTTTTGTCCCAAGACTAACATGTTTTAACTGTGTATGTCATAAGTGTGTATGTCATGTTTATAAACCAATAAACATGTGAGAAGCTGAGTGACTCGTCCCACAGTAAACATGTGTGGAATCATCAGGACAATTGGTAGAAGCTTCTCAGATCCCGAGAGCTGGCTGTTCAGATCCAGCTGTGCCCTACTGATGCTCAATGAGTCCTGTTTCAAGACTTGAAAATACATAGGCTTCTTCTGATTCCTCTTAAAATGATTGCTAATGAAATAATATATTTTTTTAAAAAAACTCTGACTTCCGTTATTCAACCCTGTATATCGAATATTCTCTCTTCTCCATAAAATATATTTCATTCAATTTCAAAGCTATAACTTGTTGCAGCGTGCCTATATCAAACTGAATAAAGTGAAATGTGTACATTTTGCTGTTAAAAGATGTGGATCTTTCATCATTTGGCCACTATATCAAAGGTCATTTTCCATTTCTATATGACATATGCCTTTAAATGAAACTGTAGGCCAACAGTATTTAGACCAAATTAACAGTCTAGCTAAAATGTTTCTCTTTTCCTTTTAGTTTTGATAATTAAAATAATTATATCATTTTCCCTTCCTTTCTTTCTTCCAAGTACCAACTGAAATCTTATTTTAAAGTAAGTAAAACCTATTGATTGGTGGATGTCAAGTCTTAGTGATAATAAACTTTTTTTTCTGATTTTTCGAGACAGGGTTTCTCTGTACATCTCTGGCTGTCCTCTGTAGACCAGGCTGGCCTCGAAAGCAGAAATTCTCCTGCCTCTGCCTCCCAAATGCTGGGATTAAAGGCATGCACCACCACTGCCTGGCCATAATAGACTTTTAATTTGAGCCATTCAATTGAGAGAATAATAATGTTTCATTTAACTTCCAAGTGTAGCTCTTTGACAGCTAGGGAAGTGAAATACCTATGTATTCTTTCTTATTTTCTTAAGTAGATGCTTATGACTTGTGCTAATTTTCTCATAGGAAGTATTTCCTCATTACATTTTGGATATCTTTTTTATGATGTGCAGGTAAGCCTTCTGTCATATTGCAAATCTCTTTAAATGAAACTGTAGGCCAACAGTATTTAGACCAAATTAACAGTCTAGCTAAAATGTTTCTCTTTTCCTTTTAGTTTTGATAATTAATATAATTATATCATTTTCCCTTCCTTTCTTTCTTCCAAGTACCAACTGAAATCTTATTTTAAAGTAAGTAAAACCTATTGATTGGTGGATGTCAATAGTTAGTCCAATCTAACTATTATTTTCTTTAAGGTTAATACTTTAAATTTGATGGTTTAATTGTACATATTTACATATTCATATATTTTATATATTGAGACAGAGTCCCACTAACTGGTCTTGAATTGGCTCCAAGTAAACTCTCCACTGTAGCCCTATGTAACTGAATCTATAGGCATGACTCATATGCCTTGGGCTAATTTATTCTCCTTAGCACATCAAAATCGGAGACTGTGTGATGTCTTGATATATGAATGTGTTATACAATGCACTGATGAGGTTCAACACAGCCGTACATTATAGTATTCTTTTTATAATAGTGTGATGTGTGATCCTAGAAGACCATAACATATTGTACAATTCAAAAATTCTTGAGGGGATTGTGAATGTTTTCACCACAAAGATTAATGTTTATTTCATTCTGCTTGAGCAATCTTTGCCTGGCCTAAGATTTTGAAAATATTGCCTTGTGTTTTTCCAGCTCTTTTTCTTTAGATTCACATATATAATACACTAAGAATTGATTTTTCTCTATGATGTAAAAGAGTGACCAAGCTTCATTTTTTTTACATGATGGATATCATGCACACCCTGTATCATTTATTGAAAAGATGGTCCTACATTACTGCACAGTGCAATATGTATTCCATATCTGAGAAGCTAGATTTCTGAACTATTTTTTTCCATTGATAAGTTTCCCTTTCTTCTACCAATACAATATTTTAACTCTTCCATCTTAAGTATTTGTGTTTGGTTATGTAAACCTTCCTTGTTCATTGCCTTTGTTTATAAGATTCTTAAATTTCTTGGTTCCTTTTTCTTTTTTTTTATTTAATTCCACACTTATAATGCAAAGTCACACACACATACACAAGCACACAAACACCTACTGGCCTTTGGAAGGGGTTTTGTTCATCAATGGACTTACCTAGAGAGAACTGGATATTAAGCAAATCTTTAATACTATTCATTGGCTGGAACTTTTTTTAAAGCAAGAGCTTATGAATTTGATGCACAAAACCCAATTTAAGAAAAGCTAAGCAGGTTGGTATGTACTTGTCAACTCGGTACTGACAAGGTAGTAATAGAAATAGACAGAGTTCTGCAATTCACTGGTTAGCCAGCTGAGCCTACTTGGCAAGTTCTAGGTCAGTTGTAAAATTTATCTTTTTAAAAAAGTAGACTTCACCAGAAGTAACACACTTGTGATGGTTTGAATAGGTTTGGCCTCCATGAATTCATTTGTTTCCATGCTTGGCCAAAGGGAATAGTAGTAGAACAGTTTTCAAATATTCACACCAGTTTGTTAATAATGTTTATTTGATGCTCTTGCCTTTTAAAAATAATAAAATAAATTTTAAAAATGAAAATAAGAAGCTGAGTGGTGGTGGTACCTTTATTCCCAGCACTTGGGAGGCAGGGGCAGGAGGATTTCTGAGTTTGAGGCCAGCCTGGGCTACAGAGTGAGTTCCAGGACAGCCTGGGCGATCCGGAAAAATCCTGTTTTGAAAAACCAAAAAAAAAAAAAAAAATGAAAATGAAAATAAGGAGTGGAAAGTGCCTTTTCAAACTTACATATGGCATCTACATGAATTGAAATAATCTACATAGTGTCTAAATCTTAACATACTTTTCTTGTGATATTGGCAATGAAAGAAGGAAACGTTTTTTTAAAGATCCCACATCTCATCAAGCTCCATAGCTAGAATTAGGCCTCCATGTGTTTGAACTGTATGCTGACTAGTGTTTTATATCAGCCTGTCTCTAGACAGAGTCTTTCAGTAAGAGGAAGCCTCACTTGAGAAAGTGACTCCATCACATCGGGTTGTAGGAATGTCTCGGAGGAATCATTTTCAGTGGCATTAATGGGGGCGGGGGGCCTGACCATACTGGGCAGGGCCATCCTCTCAGCAGGTGGTCCGCAGAGGCTAAGAAGGTGACTGGTGGAAAGTGAACCTGGAGAGCCAGCCAGGAAGCAACACCCCTCCTGCTTCCTGCATCTGACTCCTGCCCAGTGCTCCTGACCTAGTTTCTCTCAAAGGTGGATTCAAGTGTAGAACTGTAATGCAAAAGCCCCTTTTATTCCCTATTGCAGTGGGGAGGAGGTCAGTGTCTTATGTTAACAACAAATAAGCTAAGTAGAACACTCATTTTTGATAACCTGTATTTTTAATGCATTGACTTTAAGTTCTTTGTAGTAACTCTTTACACTCTCTGTAGTATAAATCTGTCATATGACCTTTTACCTTTTATAAAAGTGTGTCCTTCCTTTAACAATTTTTATCCATACCATTAAGTGTATCGATATTTTATAATAATTTCAATTTCCTAATTAAGCAGAAAGAAATATATCACATTATTTAACTATAATGTAATAAAATTATAGGTAAGATATTTTACCTTAAAAAAAGTAAAATGAGTTTAGAAAGAATAATGGCACAATATATCAAAGTATAGTGGATGTCATAGGGGTATGTGAAAGAAAAGATCAAAATCATTTAATGAGTTCTGAAGGCAGCTTTAGTTTTACTTTATTTTATTGAATATGTGTTTTGACTGTATGCAGGTATGCATGCCACATGTATGCCTAGTGATGATGGAGGTCAGAGGAGGGTAGTAGATTCCTGGAAATGTATTTACAGATGGTTGTGCGACACCATGTGGGTGTTCTCTATGACCAACAAATGTTGTTAACCAACAAATGCTGTTAACCACTGAGCCATTCTCTAATGCCCAGAGCATCTTAAAAATAAATATAATAAATTCAAAGATAGTCATCATAGCAAAGGAGAGTAACGTGTCGTATATAATGAAATAATGGGAACATATTCATGAAAAGGCAAAAGAAACTAGTAAAAAGGAAAACTCTGACAAATTTTGAAACATAGAAATTTAGAAAAATAAGTTTCATGCTGAAATAGGAGACAGAGAGTAGAATAGTGACTATACCCTAATAAATGTGATATTATTTTAATTCAAGCCATGGAATCACATCACCATGCAAAGTACAAGCTACAACCTTATGTCATATTCACAAATTAATGAGAATTAGGAAACAAACTCCAGCTCAGGATGCACTGAAAGCAGCAGAGAGTTGTGTGAGAGACATGGTGCTGATGAGGAAAAGAACACCCCCCTTCCCTCTGCTCCCTTATCCCTTGGTCTACACCACTACAAAACATTCATTAAAGAGAACACCTGGCCAGTCCACACAGGCTCGGTAAATATTTCTTGGTCCTTATAATAGTGCTGAATGTCAAAGAGAATTCACACTTTTTTGTGGAAGATAAAGAAATTATCATATTTGCCCATTACACAAAAGGAATAAACTGGAAAATGAAGTCAAAAGAACAAGAATAAGCCAACACAGTTTTCTTGCTATGAGGACTCTGATTGAAATATAGATGGAATAAAATAGATTAAATGCAAATTATTTTTAAAAAGAGCAAAAATTTAGAATGCTATGCAGTTCTGTCTTCTGGCCATGGCATGGTTATCTCATTCATGAACTAACAGCCACTATGGTTGCCTGTATTTCTTAAGAATAAAAGATTTACATTTAAAACTTGGATTTCTACTAATTCTATGTATTTCTAATATGACTATTGGGGAATGTTCATGTCAAAAGTGAAATCAAATGATTTGTAAAGACACTTATTACAGTTTTTAAGACTTACTTTAAGGATATTAATTATTTCATATTTATTGCCTACATTTTACCTACTTATGTATGTTCAGGTAACATATTGAATTAGAAACTTGTTCACTAGGTATAATTATGTTTACAGATCTGTCTTAGTGCCTTGAATACTAAGTAACAGAAATGGACTATTATAAAATGGGACAAAATGTACTATAGCTTTAACATGTCTTATTATTTAGGGAAAAAAATAAAGCTATATTCTCTTCACATATTTTTTTTTCATTTATTTTAAAAGGTCTTCTTTTTTACTACCAGCATTATATAAATATTTCATATTCATTTATAATGAATATTTTCCTTGTAGCTGATGGGGTTTATTAGCTTAAAGTTATTTTTGTAAGCTTCATATATATATGAAATGTATATATATAGTAAAATTCATTGAAATTTTAAAAAAAAATCTTGCTAATGAGTAAGAAAACAAAAGCTAAAATCTATACAAATAGAGGTCAGATTTTAGCCAAACAAAACAATGTGTGGCAGAGATCAACATATTCTGGAGGCTAAGAAAGTAAATCTCTGGTTCTGGACAGCTAAAGCTACATAGTAACACTTTGTCTCAAAAACCGAATCAAATTGAAACATAGGTCAAAAGGTTTGAGGTAGAATAATGAATAAAAGTGTTAAGAAGTTACCGTCTTTTACGTATCCATATTCAAAGGTATGTCATTTTCATGCACATGCATGTTAACACATATGTATGTGTATATATACATGTATTATCACATGTATGTATATACATATACACACATACGCACATATATGCACATGTATATGTGAGAAAGTACATGAAAACATAATAAAACAGTAGGAAAAAATCATTCCGTTATAAAATATGTTTGAGGGAATGGTGGGATGATATTTCCTACTAACAAAGAAATACCAATCATTGGACCAGATTTGACCATTAAAAATGAATTAAAATTAAAAAAACTAATGCTTTTAATACAGAGATATATTCTGGTTATTTTGACTCAAGAATAAAGGGAACTATTTAACCATCTTACATTGTATACACAAAGGGAAACAAAGGTTGGCTTTGTACTTTTGGTACAGAGTGTCGGTATCAAAACGAGGTAAACAACCTTTCCATATTTTGAGTAAACAGTTTGATCGATAAGTCCTACACTTAGTCAAATTGTCACTCGAGGTGTAAATCAATGGGCAGATGGTCCAAAGGTGAAACAACTCAAGACAATTCTATCCTTGAGGTCTATTGAAAAACCCTTTGGCAATGAATTCATCAATAGATTAAAACCATGTAGCACAGGGAAAACATAACACATAGGCTGAATGTGAGACAAGTACGTCTTTAAAGACAAAGCTTAAATGGAACAAGTGAAGGTGAACTTGCAGAATTCATCTAAAAGGTAGTGTGGAGAAGAGCCATGGACAAAATTATCCAAAAATCTGAAAAAAAAGTTAGTTAGAAATCATAACCCTAAATAAAACAGGTCACAAAAGAAAAAGAGAGAGACAGAAAATGAATTCAGATCTTTGATATCCTTAATACTGGAGAAATTTTTAATTAGTTCATTTTGTTTTTATTTAACTTGAAACAAACATTTTAGACAGTAACACATTTTCCTGTTAATGTGTTGTCTAGACTTTTTCACATCTGTGTCTTTCAACTTTATTAAATACAAATGAAATTAAAAATTAAATTGTGTTCTTGTGAAAGCACATGCAGATGCTGAGTTCATTTTATTCAATTATTTGCACTTTCAGAACTATTTATTAATGATTTACAAGTTTGTGGAGACAACAACCTAAATAATGCTTATTAAAGGTGAGGTACGATTAGTATTTGTCTTAAGATAGCAGTTATCTGTTGTCTAATTTTTAAATTTTTGTTTAAGTTTTATAATAAGCATCTTTTAATTCATTATACAATAACCTTACAATAATATAACCAATAATATTTAATCAGAAAATACTAACATAAAATGTCTTAGAATACAAAAATATTAAACACACAAATATATGCATTTCATAATTTTATTGTAGAATGAAACAAGTATTCTATTTTATTATATAATAGGGACAAAAAGCATGAAGAATTTTTCAATTTCTCAATCAATAACTTAGATTTAATTTTAATTGAATATATTGACATTCAGAGACATATGCAAGAAATGACAATAAATCTATGAATAGAGGAACTGTGAAGTAGAAAAAATTATTTTCATCTAAGCATTTTCAAATATTTTCACTAAGATACACCAAAAGTTTTATCATATATAGGTACCTAGTTCAATATGTTACCTGAAAATGCATCAGTAGGCAAAATGTAGGCAATAGATACTAAATAATTAAGATCCTCAAAGTAAGCCGGGCAGTGGTGGCCCATGCCTTTAATCCTAGCACTTGGGAGGCAGAGGCAGGTGGATTTCTGAGGTCGAGGTCAGCCTGGTCTGCAAAGTGAGTTCCAGGACAGCCAAGGCCACACAGAGAAACCCTATCTCGAAAAAACAAAAAACAACAACAAAAAAAAAAAGATCCTCAAAGTAGGTCATAAAAACTATAACAAATGTGTTTACAAAGCATATGATCTCACTTTTGGCAAGAGCATTCCCTAATAGCAATAGAAATCCAAAATTTAAATGTAAACTTTTTATTCTTAGGAAATACAGGAGCCTTAATTGCAGGATGGCTTTAAATTTGTCTCTAGCTTTAATATAACTACAATTACAATTAATAGCATTAAAGTATTAAGAGTATCATAATTTGAAAATTAATATTAAGATTTCTAGAAAAGAAAAGAAACAGTATTTTGTGGAGATGCAAACAATGAACATTGCGGAGTATTGGGAAGGTCTAAATATAAGTCTGACTATAAGGAAGCAATATTTAAAGAAAGGATGAGCATTGCTATTTTGCACAGATGAGAGACGAATTTACTGGGTTTCTCTGAGTTCTCTCTTGTAGCCCAGCCTGCCTTTGATGCATGTTTACACCAATGGTAGTGTCCTCTTCAAATTATTCCCCTCGTTGATCTAAAATAATAAAAATTACAATACTCATGGAGGGTAAAGTGCCTAACCCATAAAAATGATGGCTAACTTTATTTGTAATCAAGGCAATAAAAATTAACCCACAAGCAAGACAGCATTTTACATACAAGTATTGCATTGAGATCTGAATATGGGAGAGACCTATGTTGAGAATTTTCTAGGCCACCTAATAATTCAAAGAAAGACTAAGCCTCAAATAAAAACAAATAAATAAATAAATAAATATAAATAAGATAACAAAACAGGTACACAGAGAAAGACAGAGAAAGAGGGGAGGGGAATGAATGTGTTTCATTAAAACACCAGCAAAGGATCAAGGATTAAATTTTGTGAAACTCAGTAAGAGCAAAAATTGGTGACACAGACAATCGTAAAGGAAAGTTTAAAAGGCACTAGAAATATAATCTTTTAGTGAAAGCTTCCAGAACAATGTTGTGCTCAGTATTATCCTTCTTCCAGGTAGAGTGAACATCAATGAGTGTTTCAATTAAGGCTTTGAGATTTTCTTTAAATTAGTTTATTCTTTCATATATTACATCCCATTCACAATTTCACCTCCCTCCTCTTTGGTACTCCCCCATGTATTCCTCTTTCATTTCCCTTCAGAAAAAGTCCAGGCCTCCCAGCCATCTAAAAGAAACACAGCATACCAAGTTCCATAAGCCTAGGTACCACCCTTCATACTAAAACAGGACAAGGCAATCCAGTAGGAGGATGGGGTCCCAAAAGCAGACACAAGCATCAGACACAGCCCCTGCTTCCTCTAGTAGGAGTCCCACAAAAACATCAAGCTACACAACTATAACATATACGCAGAGAGCCTAGGTTAGACCTAGGCAGTCTCCCTGATTGATGATGCAGTCTAAGGGAGCCCTTGTGAATCTTGGTTTATTGATTCTGTGGTTTCCCTGTGTCCTTGACCCTTTTGGCTAACTATAAATCCATCCTCCCATTTTACTGCAGGACTCAGAGCTGTGTGTAATGTTTGACTGTGAGTCTGTGCGTCTCTTTCCATAAGTTGCTGGATGAAGGATGTGGAGCAAAGGGAATACTCTCTATTGCTGGTGGGAGTGCAAATATATACAATCACTTTGGAAATCAATATGGCTGTTTCTGAGAAAATTGGGAATGGAAATACCTCAATATCCAGATATACCATTTCTGTGCTTATATCCAAAGGATACTCTATCCTATCACAAAGATACTTGCTAAACTATGTTCATAGCAGCTTTATTTGTAATAGCCGGAAACTGGAAACAAGTTAAATGTCCCTCAACTTGATAAATGGATAAAGAAAATGTGGTACTGTTACACAATTGAGTATTACTCAGTTGTTAGAAACAGTGTCTTCATGAAAATTTCATGCAAATGGATGGAAATAGAAAAAAAAATCATTCTGAGTGAAGTAATTCAGACCCAGAAAGTCAGACATGGTTGGTACTCAATCATAAAATGGATATTAAGTGTAAAGTATATGTTAATAATGCTGCAATTCAAGGACCCTGAGAGGCTAAGTAACAAGGAGGTCTCAAGGGAGGAGGATACATGGATCTCTCTGGGTTGTTGGGGATGGGAACAAGAGGGAGAGAATACTGAAAGAGACAACTAGAATTGAAGAACAGTTCAAGTGTAAGGTAGAAACCTAGTGCAATGGAAACTCTCAGGAATCCATGAGGATACCCCTATCTAACACCTTAAATAATGGGGGCTGTGGAGCCTGAAGCAACCATCTCCTATAACCATGTAAGACTTCTTGGGGAGGGATTGGGACACCAACCCAGCTACAAAACCTCCAACTTATAATTTATCATGACAGTATAATATACTGGGGTAAATGTGGCACAGAAATTGTGGGAATGGCCAACCAATTGGTCCAGCTTGAGACCCAAGCAATGACTGGGAGCCCCTGTCACTGCCTGGAGGACCAGAACCAGAAGCCTGAGAGCTCAGAGATATAGGGTAGAAACAAAACTGGAGTGGCAGGGATAATTCCTAATGATATTCTGCTGTACCTGTAAACAGGAGCCAGTCTGAAAATTATAGAATTTTCAAGGGTACTTTCACCAGTGTTTCAACAAAGATGGGGTTGCAGTTAAAGCGTGAGGACTAATTAAGGAAGGAGCACTGAAGACTACTGATTTCAGATATCTGACCAGAATTTAAGTTTATTGAAGAGAAATTCTGTTTTATTTTCCTATAAATTATCTATTTCTATTTACTGGCACACAGTAAATTCCCAATTTACTTTATGAATAGGTCATTTAGAGAAATTAATAAAAGAATCTGATAGCATGCACAAAGTCTGCTTCCAGTGCCATTCATTCATTGGCTCTTTCTGTTCCACCTTCCATCTGGGTAATGATTGCTCAGGCCTCCGGTAACTGTCAGGTCACTAATGCAATAAATCGATCTTCACCTTGATCTGATGGCAGCTGCAGCTTACAAACTTGCCCTCTCCTGCTCCTAAACCAACCTGTTTGCTCAGTTTTCAAAACACAACCATCTATCCTTCTGATCATTTTTCTTTCTCCTGCACAAACTCAATCTCCTATTATAAGCTATAAAAATTGGATTTACTCTAGAACTGAGCTTTTAACTAACCACAACTGTGTCAGAAATTTCTTTCACTAATGCAACCAATTGTCCTGAGATCCAACTCTGTATATCAACTCTTTGCTACATCTTTTTGTATTTTTATAAAACAACTTCAAACTCAATATCGATGCACTTTGATTTTCATCACAGCCTCAAGTAGGTCCCCTTTGGTAGTCCTTATTTCAGTAAATAGCATAGTAGTTTCCACACAGTTCTTCAAGATAGAGATATAAACGCATCCCTGACAACATGTTCACCACCACATAGAACGTATCATCGGACCTATCAATTTTATCTCATAAATATCTTTAGCTTCTATCTTTCGCTAGCTTCACTAATGCTATGTCCAAGCTAGTGCTATCCTTCAATCCAAAGCGTTAGAGAGACCTTAATTGTTCTGCCTTTCCCCTCTGTGTCCAATCCACTCCTTCACTTTCAATTTGCACCTCTTGTTCTGAGAGCATCACTGTCACCACCTTGTCCACGAATAATGCAGTGGAGAAGGAGAGAGTGTGAAGCCCAGGAAAAAAACATAGTGTCTGGTACAATCTAATTTAATGCAAGCACATAACTGAATAAATTAGAAATTGGAGACTAGGCAAAGTTTTACTTTCATTTCAAGTTGAACAAAAGCAACTATTAAGAACATTTCCAAACAGAAGTTCAACACTGTCATTTCATATGAGTTTTTTATTTAACTTTTTATTGATTTAATAAACTATGAATATCACATCATGCATCCTAAATCCCACTCATCTTTCTGTCCCTTTGTACCTGCCCTCTTACCTTGCAAGTTCTACCCCAAAAAGGGGAGAAATCTCCTTGTGGAAGCTGTAGAATGTGAGAGTGTGTCCCATGGTCCACCCTTTGTCCACACTTCTTTACTTGCAAATGTTCATTGTAATGGGTCACTGGTCTGGTTCAATGCCTCTGGCTTCGCCTATACTATCATTACTGGATGCTTACTGGGACTCCTCTCAGGTGTCCTGTTGTTTCCCTGTGTCATGGAGATCCTGCAGCTTTGGATCTGTAGAACCAACCCTTTCACATGGTCCAGCAGTTCATAGATGAGGTAGATGCTGGGGTGAGACAACTCAAAGGCCTGGATTTGGGCCTGGGTGGTAGCTGAGCTGATCAAGCCCACCAGCTCTCCCTCACCCACACCATCAGGACAAGCTCATAAACACTGCCCTGGTTAGCTCACCCCAAGCAGCAGAGCCAGCTCTCCTGCTCTCATGCACTCCCATAGGCTCTCTAGAGCCCAGGCCTTCAGGGTTAGCTTTATTGTGTTGCTTAGACAAGGAGCAAGGCCTGGTCTCCTGAACACTGTAGATGGTGAGGAGCAAGGACAGCTCTCTACACACACGACCTCAGGGCCAGCTCTCCCACCTGCCATAGATAGCAAGAGCAAGAGGAAAAAGGACACCTCTCCTTCACTCACTCCACTGAAAGGCAGACTAGTTGCTGGACCAGCTCTTCCACCTCATGCCCTGTAGGCAGGTCCTTCTCTCCTGCTCCTCCACCACCAGGGTCATCTTTGCTGTGCTGCCCAGGTGAGGTGCAAGGCCCACTCTCTCAAGTGCTGCAGCCAGGGAGGGGCAGAACTAGCTTAGATAATTATTTTGTCCTTAGATATAACAATTTACATGTTATCTCCATTCACATCATGAACTCTCCTTCATATCAAAATATCCTTTGTATTACCTGTAGTGGAAACACCAGCATCTCATCAAACTCACAAATCCACTTACTTGTTCTAAGCTCTCAGCAACATGATCTTTTTCTGATACACATTTTTCATAAGTTCCACATGTACCCTGTCATCATTCCCTTAAATTCTATCACATTAAGCCAAATCGGCACAACTCTGACTTTGCAAATTAACCACCAGCGGCAACTATTCTCTCATTTGTAATGTTAAGCACCCACTGCTTCTGCCCATTATAGTTCTAAGCTCTTTTTCCTTAAGCTGTTTTCCCTCTCAAGGAAATGCAGAAAGTATTCTGTGCCTTAATGATAGCACCAGATATTTTGGCTCATCCAAAGTGGACATGCTCCTTAATCTAAAATGACTGTTGGGGGAAAATCATGTTCTTCAAGGTCACAGTCTCTTGGTTGGCCTCAAACAAATTAATCAAACTAGGTTAGGACATTCAATTTACCCTATTGATATCAAGTGCCTTCTATGAACAGCACATGCCCTCTGGTTATTTCCTGCCTAGCACTCCTTAGAGGCAAGTCACATTTAAAAACTTAATATATCCCTGTTGACACAAATTGAAAAAGAGAGAAAGGTGGGGGAAGAGAGAGAGATAGAGAGACAGACAGAGACAGAGAGGCAGAGAGATAGGAGGCATAATAGAAGAAGTAATTAGAAAGCACTTCACCTTTAGGTCAATCTTTTTTCCTGTACTTTCTTCCTTGAAGTTGTATAACATAGAGTTGTACAACACAGAAATAAAGTATATTGAAATAGAAAATATTCACAAGATTTGTTTTGTTTTCCCAGGAATTTGATGAGTATAAAAATGTCTCTTCCTATCCTGAATGAAGAACACTGACTTAAGAAAACTCAAATTCTTTGGACTGAGTGGAGAAAGGCCTTTACCTAAACACCTCTCTTAATGTGCTTTCCAGCAGTTCAGAATTTTGAGGTTTCTTCTTTATATTTGATCTCAGCAATTTTCTAATATCATAGGATTTTTATTTGCTCTAAAACAATTAGTTTACAATATGGACAGCTAAAATGTTTTACTCTGTTCAAAGAGTTTTGTCTGAGTGGTTTCCCAAGAAAGAACTAGCTAGAGGTTCTTGTGTGGTTATTAGCTATGTCTTCCCCTACTTTGACAAGATTGTATAGAAAGTGTGGAGACCTAATTACAGAACTTTGGTGACTAGTATTAAATGTGCCAAAGTAACTTTTATGAATAGTATTCCATCAACCATATTTCTAAAAGTGTGATATTTACTTATTTACTATATATTTATTTACAATACTTAAAAGCATTGGATAAACAATGCTTTTATCTATTCAAAGAGCACCCTTTCCAAGAGAAAAAGAGAAAAAATAATCCTCTGACTAGAAGTTCTGGTTGTGAATATTTAGAATCCATGATTAGATTCCTTTGAAAATGTCACATTAGTTATTACCACTGCACTGTGCAAATTGCATTCATCTCCCTGGTGGTCAGGAGACAAGAGGAACAATAGTTTATCATTCACTTCACAAATAGATGGAGCTCCCAGATAGCAATTTCCTCAGGGAGCTTCTGACAGACTTGGTGTGGGAAGGATTGACTCTTGTCAAATCCTGTCACCTCTCATGTTTGAGGACAAAATGTGGCAAACTAAATCTTTAGTTTTTCCAGGGACAAATAAATATTATACTGTTTGATTAATATAAAGGCTGTTAACTTCAAGATTCCAACCTGAACATATATCTATAGCACATTCTGCCACAATGGTATTCAAACCATATGTTAATGGCTTGAAACATCTGCAGTACTGTAACTCATTCAAAAACCCTGCTGGCTTTAAGCACTGATAGAAACAGCATGCAAGCTCCAGGGAAAACTGCTCTTTGACAAATACCACCTTCCTTCTGCTTCCCCTCCCCCACACTTTACCCTCATCTCAGTTCAGGGTTCTGGTATTAATCACAAAGTGCTATTAGGTAGGAAATTCTAACTCCTCTCAGCATTTGCCAACCTAGGAGAAAGTAAACTTGCACAATACCCACAGAAGATAGGAGAAAACTTTAACACAACAAAGAAAAGAAAAGCTTGAAATAACAGAGCACCTACAACACCTAGGTGTTCTCGCCAGTCCTTCATAGTGTCATGACTGCAAACAATATGCTTTCTACATGTAGGATACTTGTTATACCTAATTAGATGGGTACAGAGAATTTTGAAGTGTGTGAATAGTGCATTTAAAAATGTTACTTTTTTTATATAAATGGAACTAATGGTATATCTAGGAAGTTAAGAAGATTGTCTACATATGAAGCAGGAAATAGTAGGTGGTCTAAACATATGCATTTTACAGACAAAAACAACATAAAGGAATAACAAAAAAGGCAAGATGTAGAAAAAGAACATGAAAGGGTTTTTTGAATGGTTTAAATAATTTCATGGTGCCAGGTTTACCCAAATCATTTTCCAGAGACTTTGAATAATCTATGACTATAAGCCCTGTGAGACATAGACATGCCAGAGGACAGGAAACATTCACATGTGCTCTGATTTTTCAATGACAGCAAAGGATCAATTCTGGAGACTGCTAGAAACAGCTTGATTAAAGCTCCTGCCAAAACTTTACCTTCAACTATTCCACAAGGACAAGATTAGAACAACAAGGAGAAAAGTCAGAAATGGCCTGGGGTCCTCTTTTTTATGACATCAGAACTTACTCTAACTACTGAAGAAAAGATTGGGCTGTGGTGTGACTTTGTGGGGGTTCAAAGCTATCCCTTTCACACAGGACCAAGAAGTGCTTCCCTCCACTTCTTGCAATAGCTTTGCCTTAGGAATATATATTATGGAAGAAATGTAACATGCCAAGTTCAGAGCTATTTCCTCTTCCATATATGCTTTTCTAAATTGGCTTCCACAGTGGTACTTCTCCCACTAAAGAAATGGGAAGCACTGTTCTCATTACTAAATCACAATCTATAGCAGCACGCTAGCTAAAGAAATATTTTGTTGTTGTTGTTGTTGTTGTTGCAAAACCAGCAGAATGCTTTCAACAATTTACATATTAGTTATTTAGATGATTTTTTCCCCTTCATTGGTATCTTCCTTTGCATGAGAAACTTGGAAGCACTAGGGACCCTGTGGGATCACTGTTTTCTTTGGATTACTGGTGCTGGAATTCCCCAAAAGGCAATCAAATCTCTATAATTCTGGTTCACCCAGTAGTACTGTTTCCATTTATTCTGAAGTGGGGAAAACCCCACTGAAGATTCTAGTTGCTTTTCAAGACTCTAGCAGACACCATCATTTGTCCATGAAGAAAGCACATTCCCCCACTCCAAAAGTGGCCTTTTTTTTTCAATTAAATACATGTAGGCCAGGAATAGTGTTATAAATATTCCCCTTTTATTTTGTAGCTATGTTAGAAACATACAAAGTATGATATGGGTCTTACCAGGATGGAGGATTTAAGATTAAAAAAAGGAAGAAGTAAGGATGTTTTTCAGAAAGACCTTGTAGAATATTCTACAGTTGTTTTACAGTTGGAAGCAAAGTAGAATGTCTGTGAGATAAATGACCTCATATATCTATGGCTTATGACACAGGTGAATGAACGCAGGAACAACATTATTTTCTAACTATCTCTCGATATTTGCTGCTTCTTTGGTTTTCCTGAATATGTATCCTCAAACTTAAAGCTTTCTAGTAACAGGAACTTCCAAGGACTCACGAGCAATCATAAGGGTCTAGTCATGTGTGTGTTCCCCGGAATTGTGGTTTACCCTACATCTACAATGAAAAGTCAGTATTGTCAGTGCTATTTTTATGTTGGAAAGTGAAGGTCAGATTGACTAAAACTACTACTGCTATTGGAAAACCTTGTCAGAAGTTAATTTCCTTCCTCCGTTCTTTAATGAGAAACTGTAGCTCTGCTTACACTAGTTGCTTTCTCCCTCGAACCTGATAAAATAGTTCTCATAAAAGAGACAGTGATAAGACCTTTCCAACCTTATTTTTTACTCTTTCATGGAAAATGAAATTTCTTTTCTCTGAAGTGAATTGATTTCTTATGTGGCAAAGTGATTTATTTTTTCTCTTAAAGGTAGGGTTCCTGGAACTTGGCCAAAACTTGCATTCTTATTTTTTTGGGAAATTCTCTTGAGAGGTGAAATGTATGTGAACTGAATGAATTGTTTACTTATTGTAACTATGTCACATTTTTGCTCCAACTTAGTCCAAGGGCATGTGGGCTTCCCATGACAAATCAGTGAGTTCTAGGAAGTCAGCTCAGAGGCCTCCAAAACCACAAGCCTGCATCTAGTGTGGTACACCAACTTGAAAATTTTAATAGTGGTATTAGCATAACTTAGTATCTGGCTTCATTTCAGTTTCTTAAAAGGCCTGTTTGAAACACTCTTCAGACTGAGTATATGGGACCTATGACTCTAATATGGATATATGATGATTGGCTGAAGAACTATCTCAGGTATAAAGGCACTTGCTGTGTCAGCATGGCAGCCTGGCTTCATATTACCAATACCCACATAGAGAACAGAGCATGACCATGCGCACCATGTCAGGGAGAGAGAGAGAAAGATTACTGGCATGGTTGGCCTCTGAATAGCTCCAGTTTCTGTGAGAGACTTTGCCTCTCAAGGGACTTGGAGGGAGAGTCATAGAGCAAGATACTCAATGTCCTCCTCTGCTCTCTGCACATGCTCATGATAATGTATGCCTGCACACACACACACACACACACACACACACACACACACACACAAACACACACTCACACAGATTATATGGTGATCTGAAATTTTAATTAGGAAAATGGCACCAATTTAAGATGATTTCTATCTCTCCCAACACCGTATTTGCATAGGTGGTGCATAGAGGTTTCACATATAAATTGCCAGAAGTACATATAGTTAATAAATACTGAAGTTAGAAATCATTAGTATATCCCAATCACTTTGAATGTAAGTATTTACCTTATATGATGTCATCTCTTAGCAATTAAGAGTAATGGAAATAGTATGATACACATATAATTTCAAATCGTTTTGCATTGGTTTGATCAAATATATAACTGGTTTGGACTTTATTACATTTCTCTGTATTTTATGTATATTTCATTTATTAAAATAATTTCCATACATGCTGAAAATATGTTCTCATAATATTCTAGAGACTGTAAACTTTATAGAAAAAATTAAATTAAACTTAATTTCATTAATTTTTCTAGGTCTTGACCTCCTAGTGAGAATTTGGATTTCTGCCAAAGAAAAAAGGCATTTTAAAGACAAGATCCTCTCAAATATGTACTGTGAGCATAATTTTTAACTTATTTTAATAAACAAAGAAAATAATATGCTATAGCCTTCAGAGATTAGCAATAGTGAAATCACCAAGAGAGGACCAAAATTTCTTCACTCATTTTCCTCAACTGTTTGAATCAATTTCTTTTTGTAGCTCCTCTATAGTGAAGAAATATTCATCCCACATCCCAATCTAGCCAATGAATTGTGGGAGTTGGAATGCTCTGCCTACCTGCAGGAGCTTTGTTAATTGACTGTCCACTTACTTGCCTCCTGTTTAACTGACAATCAAGAAGTGGAAGCTCCTGCTTGGGTCATGTGATGCAGACTCCCATGATATTTTGCTGAGGAATGACCTGTGGGAGTCAATGGACAGCGATGGGGAACCTGCATAGTTAGATGTGCAACTCTTCTTTGATCTCTGGTCTTTGCCGATCTTCACTTCATTGAGAAAGGCACAGGAGAGAACTGCTGGCATTCTGGCTGGTCCTGGTCACTCCCAATAACATGTGCTGAATTGGTGGAGGCTTGGCAGTTTCTGCTGGATTATGTTAAGCTGCAGCTGATTCCTGTTTGGTGATAACATTTGAACTATATTGTTGGTATCCTGACAATGGAAATTTGAGTCACCCCCAGGAACTACTCTTAAACAAGTCCACATCCATCCTATTTACCATCTTTTCTCCCCTACCTGTGGATGGTACACTGGAATCAAGGTCAAAGCATTTGAGAACCCTTATTAAAGCAAGTTTTGAAAATAGTAAGCCTTTGCATTCCTGTTTTCTATGCTCTAGTTTAAAGAGCTCAAATGATCCAAGGTCAAAAATTATGAGAAAAGACAGATGGTTGCTGTCAAGCCGCTAGCATTAGTGTCACCATTTATTATCAACTCAGCTGATTATAGAGACAATTATATCAAAAAATGTAACAATGTTCTAATACCTTTTAAGTGTGGCTTTAAGTATGCTATATAATTAGTGGAAAGGAGACTATTAATGAAGGATAGAAAGAAACTGAATTATATTTGTAGTTGCAAAATGCTTCATGAAACTATCATCTGAAGTATTTTAGAGAGCATATAGTTTGGAGATGGGGAAATGGCTCAGCAGCTAAGGGCAGTTTGTAGTCTTGCAGAAAACTTCAGACAGGTTCCCAGGACCTACAATGAACAAACATCTTACATCTCTAACTACAGCTCCAAGGATTAGACACACTCTTCTGGGCTGTTCAGGCATCCATGTTAATTATGGCATCCACATATACACATATATTTATGTTTTACTTTATTTATTTTGTAAGTGTATGTGTATATGTGTGATGTGTGAGGGTGCGCAAATGTAAAGTTCAGAGTGCACCTTGTGGGAGTTGATTCCTCCCTTCCATTTAACTCAGGTTTAAGGCTTGCCAGAAATTACATTTATTCCCTAAACCATTTTGCCACCCCTAGAACTAAATCTTTAAATATATATAATTTACTTAATATACATTTTAGTACTGGTTTCAAATGTGGAAAAATAGCATATTAATAGCCTGATTTAATTGCATTTGCAAAATACTTCAAAATGAAATGAACTCAGGAGCAATGTTCACAGATTAGGAACACCCTCTACTTTCATAGAGTAAATGGAAGACATTCCAGGATGTATGGGGTTAAGACATACAGTGATCACTATTGTTTTTAGTTGGTAAATAAAGTTGCAAAGGGGGCTCTTGATAAACAGTAGCTGATTCAAACTTATCATTTTAAAGAATAAGAAACAAAGCAAAGCGTATTCATGAGCTCTCAGAATAAAAGATGAAACACAAAAGAGAAAACTGCTGAGTCTAAACCTTTGAAATTGCTTAAAGAGGGAAAAGGAATAGAAATGTGGGTTTGGTAGGGAGATTGATAAACTTAAATCAGTAGCACGAGTGGAAGGAAGGGGAAGAAGAGCAGAAAAGGAGAGGGAGGGGAGTGGAATAAGAAAAAGGAGGAGGAAAGGAGGAGAAAGAGGGGAAGGAAGAGGGGAAGGACAATGGGGAGTAGGAAAAGAGTGATGTACTTGAAGCTTTGTGCAACTGACAGACCAAGCTGATTTTTACCAAAGGTTGACAGAAGTAGTTCTTAGGAGCCCAGCTAGAACTAAGGAACGCCAGAATGGTTTAACTCACAAACTGATTTTGCATTCCCAATTCTGTTCTGGCAGAAAGCTCTTTGAGAAACCTCTTCAGCTCCCAGGGAAAACATCTTTTAAATCCTCTCTTTAAACTGGACTGAGGAAAAAAAAAAAAAAAA
>JADRCC010254886.1:0-12805 GCA_019843855.1 Hylomyscus alleni | reverse complement strand
AAAAAAAAAAAAAAAATTGTGACTAAAAATTTTATGATACAAATCCTCACTTCTTATTAGATGAGCTTAAAAAACTTAATAGACCAAGTCAGTCTTCTAAATGGAACTATCTGGTTGCTCCCTTCTGGCCCTTCTGTACTCTGAGCCAAAGGAAAAAGCTCACTTTCACGATCTGCTCTCTAGAGATGTAGATAGAACCATCCCTCACTGAAGTTTCCTCTACTCTAACTGACCTCTGACGTCTGAAGTCCGCCAGCAGTTTGTTGTTCGGTAACTAGTCTGTGGGAGGCACTATGCTGTTTGTTCCTTTTTAAATGTGGAAGAAGAGTGGGCAGAGCACCGGTACCTAGCTTGTATTAATAAATGACCTTACTAGCCTCTTGTCCCAACAGTTTGATATTTACTGTGGCAGGTAGTTCCCACACTGCCATGCCAGCTGTGGTTGTGGTACCTTACACCCTCATTCTGGTAAGCCAGGTGTTTGGAATGGGGTGCTAGTGAATAAAGAGTAGCCAGCTAAATGGGCCAGGTGAACAGTTTGTGTTTTGGAGTTTTGTTTTTTAAGCGTGAGGGGTAAAGGTAAAAAGTATGTCCTAAGTATCCTATAGCACACACAGAGGCCAAACATAGATGTTTTTTATTTGGAAGACTCAGATTTACTTGAGTGCATGTTTTTATTTGCTAAATCTGGCAACCCCACATGGAGATTGTAAGAGTTGTAATTAGGTTAAGTCACTGTTCCCCAAGTGTTCCTCTCAAGAAGTAATAAAAATCTAGACACAAATACTCACTGGGGATGGACACAGAAGCAAGTGCTCCCACCCAGCGCCTTCTGAATTTCTTCCTCTGATTGATGTACTGTAAAAGACTACAACACAAGTAAGTCAGCCTAGTACCCTGCAGGGTCAGAGCCACAGACATGCCATCGTCCATCCGTGTCAGCATGTGAACACAGCACATGCTGTGACCACCCACACAAGGACAGTTATTACACAGGGAGTGCAATCTTCAGAAGGAGTAATTAATGTTGGTTAATGTAAAACATGAGTCTAAGAGTCCAGTTTTGATTCCACTACTAAGCAGCTCTGTGAACTCTTAAACATGTTTCCTTAAACATAAGTTCCTCTGTTGTTACTGAAAAAAAAACGGGCAAAAGAAGGAGCTTTGTACTTAAGAGAGACACATTCATTCCTTTCAAAACTATGATTAAAACTTTCTGTAACATGTTAAGCACAAGTCTAAAGGATATGCCAAAGTCAGTGATTTTCATGTAACTAAGCATTGAGTTGCAGCTATTTATCCTGATTGTCAGTGCCAGTGCTTAGGAGCAAGGCTCATCCTATGCTTCACTTCTTTCCTGGAAAACAGACCAGGACTGTTTAAGGCTTGTCTCAGTATCCCTAACCAGTCTGGAGTAGGCCAGCAAGGGGCGGAGCAAGTCATCTTACACCTGCCCCTCCTCCAAGAGAGGCTCACTGGGCCTACAGTGGGCTTCCTCTTACCTGTCAATGACCAGGTTGCCATCGTTGTTTCGAATCACAGCCCACATGTCCCACAGCTCACTCTCAGTGGGTCGGGTATATGGTCCAAAGACTGGAGTGAGACTGAAAAGAAATGCAGGGAGGTGAGACCATGTGGACGGAGTTCAGAGTGCCAGACATGTACAAAGTCTCCAAGCCCAGGCTAGCTGTGGTCCAGGGCTTCTATAGCAACACGCTCATTACACTGTTGTCAGTGCATACTCAGTCTTTGATGAGGACTTACCCTCGAGAGAACACAAAAAAGTTCATGAGCCTGGTGAGGATGGGTGAAAGCACACCTCCATCTTTGAGGAGCTGCAGGTAAGAAAGGAAAGTAAAAGTCAAAGATCCAGAGGGAGCCCACAAGGGCCCTAGACAAAGATTTTTATATCAGAAACTAAAATAGAACTTAGCCATATCTAATGAGAAAATGTATAATCCCTTATAATTGATGAAGTCATCAACTTATTTAGGATCTCAACTTATTTAAATATCATACTTAAGACACAAATCTTCATAGAGTTGTATTTTGCTAAATAATTGTTCATCTCTTATTTCTCAGAAACATTTGGTTTTATGTAGGAGAGCCTGCTTTATTTGACTGAGGAAAACTTGATTAACTTGATTAATGTGAATTCATAATAAATTAGATTTCAGTAGACTGGCTCATCACCACAAGTATGATCCTTAAAAGGGGCCAGTGGTTTTTTTTGTTTTGTTTTGTTTTTAGTTGTTTTTTTTAACATCACAGATGGCTAAACCAAGGAGCTATGCAGTGAAGCTGCCAACCTTTTGGAGAAGGAGAGGACGATGGGTCTCAGGAAAGATACCTGTGGAGAGAGAGGCTCCTTAGTCCTTTACCAACCACATAAGGTAAACAGGATTATGAGTAAAAACGGCTATGCACTGCACAACTAACTACTACTGTACTCGACACAGAAATGCATGTGCATGTACCAAGCTGAGGCACAGCTATACTGCTAATTACTACAAGATAGACAAATTGCAACATGCTGGGATTGCTTTCCTCATTTTAAGGTACAAAAATGGAGAGGGTAATTTATACGCTCCTCCATATTGCACTTGAACTCCCTTCAGCCCCTCCCCCAGTGCTCAGAGCACAGTAGTGGCAACAAACTCATCTGCAAACACATGTATGCTTCAGTAGGTAGGTCCTTGTAAAGAAAAATCACTCTTCTTTTCCATTGATAAAGGGACAGATCCACTACTCTTCTCCCAGGCTGCCCTGGAGGTATTCAGGTTAGGGCATTTCTGGATTAATGAGCATCTTGATGATAGAAAAAATAAACACACACACACACACACACACACACACACAAAACCCTCAAAATTTCCAAATGGAAAGACTTATTCTCAGCTTACACCTGGCACTACCACCAATTAAGAGTTTATTAATGCAGCGTACCAGACAGATCAACAGAATCACATTTGTGATAGCCCCTTTATTTTTTGTTTTTGTTTTTGTTTGTTTTGTTTTGTTTTGTTTTCAGGACAGGCTTCCAAGCCCTGGCTATCCTGGAACTCATTATGTAAACCAGGCTGTCCTTGAACTCAGAGATCCACCTGCCTCTACCCCCACCCCAGGTGTTGGGATTAAAGGTGTACACCACTGCACCTGGCTCCTTAGAAACAAACAACAACAACAAAAATGTGTGTTTATTGTGCTTATGTATACATGTATGCCAAGACACATATGTAGAGGTCAGAGGACAGCCTGTAGGAGTCGGTTTTCTCCTTCCACAATGTAGGCTCCAGAATCAAGTTCATATCCACAGACTTGGCAACAAGCCCCTTTGCCCATTGAGTCATCCTGCCACCGTGGCTGCCCTTTTATTTGCTATATATGTGAAATATGTATTCTAAATACCATCAACCATGAAAACTACACATGGCAGGCACAATAAAGGTAAAAGATGCCCTATGTACGGTATCTGTTTATAACATCAGATTATTTTTTAGATTTTTTGTGATTTAAAAGGGTGACTTTTTGAAACTACACCCCACTTTTCAACTACCACCAAAGCAATTACCTCCATTCGACAGACAGAGACTCTTTATAGTGAGCCGGCCAGATCGATTCTGCTTGTACCTGGAGCAGGGCAAGAAGAAATACACATGTAGCTCAGCAACTAACCCCTTGCAAGGGCTGCAGAGGACCCCTAGAGGTTTGATGATCCCAGAACAATTCAGTTTCCCATTATCTTAAGCTATGATGTGTGCAGAGAACAGAAGTCTGGTTTCACTGACCTGTACAGTAGTTCCTGAGCAACAATGTCTCCATAGTCATGAGACAGCAGGTTGATTCTGCGGTTCTGGAGCCCCAGGTGCCTCAGAAGGGACTCTACGATGCTGGCCTGCTCAAATATGGAATACTGATGTGGTCTCTAAGGAAAGGAAAGCCAGAGATAAAACATAAATGTTAACCGTGCCTGCCAGATCCTGCATTTGTACCCACCCACCCTCCATCACTCACCCCACCCAGCTGCTGCTTACCGGCTTGTCACTGAAGCCAAAGCCTAAGAAATCAAGAGCGATCACTCGATGGAACCTCAGGGTCAACCCTTCCCAGATCTGTAAGAGAGCAAGCATGGTGTGCTTTCTGTTCCCACTGTCCAGCCCCAGCAGCAAACAGGCTTACATTGCCAGCCTGGATAAAGTGAAAAATCTCCTGAAGCCACCACAGGCCTAGGTGAGCCACTTGGGAACTGTGTTACTTGATGCATGGAGAGTCTAACTCCAGCCTTTAATTTGGCAGTGCTCCTTTCTGCAGTCAGTATTGTACTTCCCCTTACAGTACATAAAAAGCAATTCTACATTTAATGAGATTTTATCAAGCAGTTCAAATCTACCAGAGAATTCTAGGGCTGACAAAAAAAAAAGAAAACAAACAAACTTGAGTTTGAGTATTTTTTTAGAACATAGCAAGACCTAGAAACATCATTACCTTGTACCAATCATAGCTGGATGTTGGAAAGCCATGTAAAAGCACAACTATCTCAGGGCTTCCGACCACACCGACAGAATCTAGGAGGAGGAGAGTGAGAAATGAGGCGAATTCCATGCAAGGCAGCCTTGATGACACCAAAATCTAATTCAGTAAAAAGGATCAGACTAAATTATATCACAGTGCCGCATTAGAATGCAGGCTGGCAGTACTTCAGGAGCTTCTTCTTAATCTGTGTTCTTAAATTGTAATGACACGCTTTACATGAAAACCCGTAAAACAGTTTGCTCATGATCACTTAGATTTTTTTAGAGAGACATTCCTATATTTTAGCTGATATTAATATTAAAACTCAAATTATTTTTAAATAAAAAGCAAAAACAGTTAAAATACTATAGTCACAACAAGCTAAAACTTCTTTGTCCCTTATCAATATTTATCACATCTAAGATCTGACAGTCCTTCCCAATGAGTCACCTGAGCGTATACCATTTATCCAGTTCTAGCAGAAGACATGCAACTTAAGAATCAAACTATTACAAAAATGGGCTAATAGTTATGGGAACTTTTTATGTATGTGACATATTTCAGATTATTCAAACAATAAAATACCTTGCCAACAGTAGTGGATTTAAATTAATTCTGCTAGTGGAATAAAACTTTGGTAGCATGTTTTCAAAAATTACTTAATTAAAAGCAATTAAAATATCATGTACTGGATTTAGCCTGAAGAATCTATGCAAATAAGATGTAACACTAAATATTAAGTCCGGGAAAGAAGCAACAAGTCAACATAAAAAAAAATTGCATACTTACTTGACTGGCTATAACAAATGAGAGGAGGTCAGGAGCAATAATGAAAAACGGTTTACGAAAAACAAACATTTTTCGTTATTGCTCTTGACCCCCGCCCAAAAGAAATCTTTTCCAATGTGTCGGTTTCTTCACCTATAAAATGAGGTTAATGGCACCTATTTCCAAATGCTGTTGTAAAGATTAAGTAAAAAAATGACATAGTGAAGGTTACAATATAACTGAATGTCCTGAGTGTGGTAATTAAATAGCAATCATCAAATCAATCTTATCAGGTTTAGATACATAGAGAAAATCATGGAAAATAGTAAAATTACTTTGGAAATGGGGGAGTGGGGAAACAAAGGTGTAGACAGATCTCTAAATACCATATAGCTTACCTGACACTAGAGGTGCTCAAAAGAGAAAAGTAATTTCTCAAATACAAATGGGGCTGAAAGAAGTTACTATCAGATACAATTCTACCCCCACCTCAAACCCACCTTCACTATGGAGCAACAGACCAAGGGGCACAAAATAGGTACCTTAACTGAAACCTACATGACCCGTGTCCTTGGGATTCTCCAACAGCCCAGTTCTCACCTTGGTAGAAGATGCGGAGTCCTTTGTAGGTGAAAAACTTGCCAGAAGTCTTCCATGAGTGCAGAGCAGGGGAGAGCTGAGGGGGTGGGATGTGCAGGTACGCAGCCAGCAAGGGCACAGCCAGGAGCCCTACTTGGACCCACCACTCCCTCATCCTGTGGAAAAAGCAGCCAAGGTAACATTGTACACTTCCAAAAATCAGAATGGAACATGGGCGGGAAACCTGGGCACAATGAGGTTTGACCCCACCCCCTCGCCCCTCCCTCCCCACTCCACCCCTCCCTCCCCACTCCACCCCTCCCTTCCCACCTCACCCCTCCCCTCCCCACTCCATCCCTCCCCCTCCCACCCTACCCAATGTGACAATGCCATAAATTTTACCAAGAAGAATATGATAAACACCTCTACCCTTTGGCATTTGGCAGTCGCTGTACTAGCTCACTACCATTCTTTCCAAGCACATATGTAACTTACTACATGATTAAGCAGAGAGCTGCTCCTGGGGTCTAACACACACATATCTTTTGGCCACGTGAATTCCCCATTAGGCACTACTGTCTGCATTTGAGCTAGGAAACTGATGAGGGGAGAGACGGGAGCAGTCCAGTAAGCAGCTTTGCCCTGACCCTGAATATCTAATCTCTTACAAGTCTAGGCAGCAGATTATATTTGTGCATTCTTAGCAGACTCTTGAGGTGGTTCCCTTTTATTTATTTAATTAAGATCCTGCCCCCACACCTAGCACTCAAGACTTTTGTCTGTGGGGAGAGGGGGGGAAGCACAGATTTGTGGCCCCAGCTTGCCATGCCTGGATTTCAAAGGTCCAGATCAATTTATCCTGGAGGCGAGAAATCAGGCAGGATTAGAAATTACCTTTTATTTGTGACCCGCTATGGTCACCAAGGAAAGGGTTCTCAAAATAAATTGGGATAGGGCTTCCTAAACTAAAGCTACGGACATTAGGAAGTGAGCTACAAATAAATTAATTGCTAGAGCCCTGGTGGAAGCGTTTAGTTGGTTCGCTATCTTTGTCTGTACATGAGTACACCCTATATATAACACATTACCTACAATTTGACGAAATTGACTGGGGTTTTTGGAGGGGGCTCTCTATCTGTAAACCTGAAATGGTGGGTAAAAAAACAGCACCCCATGAGGAACCTCAGCTGCCTGCCTGAACTTTAGACAGCGCTGATAACTTTTTTTTCCTTCCTCCAAAGTCACTGTCCAATAAAGTCACAATGGTTCTACCATTCGAGGCTATACTAGAAATGACTGGAACAGCGCCAGAACGAGATAGTTTTATCACAGTCTGTTATCCGCTAATGGGTTTTACGGATTGAATCTCCTTGAAAAGCAAATAAAAGCGTTAGGTTGGGGTGTGTGGGGGGGGGTCTTTTTGTGTTACCGTTCGTTTCCTCAGGACCCGTTTGGTTCTGTTACCTGTTCATACATTTTCTCGTAGCCTCTGGGGCATCCTTGCTGGACTCACTGAATCCGCAGTGACTCAGCAGAACGCCGGGAGGGAGGGGCCCCTACCGCAGAGCGAACAGGGGTTTCCCGCTAGCGCAGGGAAACTGAGGTGCCACACCCACGCTCTCCCGACCATACCTCAGTGCACCTCCTCCATGCAGGAAATGGGGGGGCAACCTCCCCCCCCAGCAATTCTCAGCTTTAGTTACCTTGGTAAAAATACCCCCAACATTTTAAGATTTTTAGCAGTCAAGGAAACTAGCAAGTGGACGAAAATATTTAAACAAATATTTTTTAAGTCAAATCTCCATTATTTGATGCTACCATAGTTTAGAGCAAAAATTCAACACACTCCCACAACTTTACGTGCCTTGATTTCGCATTGCTTTAAATGATGTAAAAACATATTTATCTAATATAGACAAACCAGCCCACCAGATTCATTCTTAGTGAGAACTACGCTGTGCACCCACAAACCAAAGCCAACACTTCTTTTTACATTTTAAGAGCCTGGCCACGTGCCGGCGAACCACGGGATTTCCATTTCTGGCTCCCAAACAACACTTACAACCGCGGCCACACTACGCGGCAAGATCCAGTCACACCTATGCGGTAACCACGCCACAGAGGCCAGAACCTGGAAATCTTAAGTCGCTCTGCGACAATCTCCGCTCCTGGATTCCTAAATCACATGCCGTGGTCTAGAAATCCTAAATAACGCCACAACAATGACCAGCTCTGAAAATCCTAGAACACACCGAGGCGTTACCAAGGTTCAGGAATCACAAGTTGCTTTGCTACCACCACGTACATCGTTCCACAGCGAAGACCCAGACCAAAAAAAAAAAAAAGAAAAGGACGTTAGTGCAGAGATCCTAAAATTCTTAAATCTCACGCGACTAAACCCTGGTTCTAAAAATCACCAGTGAGGACGATTCCGAGTTTGGGCTGTGTGGCAACCTTTGGGTAAGGATTTTTGCCTCCCGCATCTCCGGGGTGCGGACTGGCCACACCCCCTCTCGCGGCGTGGACTGGCAGCACCCACCTGCGCAAGCGATCTCGGCGCACCATGGCCGCATTATCCCATGCCCCCCGCCGCAGGATTGCGGATCACGGGGCGCGCCGAGGCGCCCGCAGCGGTACAGGATCGGTGGTGGCGTCTGCGCAGCCCACGGTCCGCGCAGGGCGGCCCGCGGCAGCGGCAGCGGAGGCAGCAAGCGGCAACTCGGGCGAGCCTGCAGCACTACGCCGGCTGGCGAGGTGCGGCTGCCGCAGAGGAAAGTTGCTGCTGCTCTTGTGAAGATGCACCGGGATGTGCTGGTGGCCGAAGCGAAGAGGAGCGAGCGGGCACCGACTTTTAAAGCCCACGGAGCCCCGCCCCTGGCCCGCCCACCGTGCCGCAGCGCCCCTCCTTCTCGCTCCCGCCGCAGAGCCCCTCCCCACCGCTGCAGAGAAGGGGGGGGGGCTTTCCTGTGGGCGCCTCCAGGGGTATCGACCCTGCTACCCCCTCTTTCCTCACAGATCTCTAATCCTGAACCCCAGATTCTGCTGAAGAAAGCTTTCCCATGTGTTAATGCCGCGGGCAAGGATGGCAAATGTCTGAGATATCCCTCCCCAAGCCAGCCCTTGAACCACGCACAGGTCTTCAGCCCATGAAAGGCATAAGTCGCCCCAGCGCTAGGGTGCTTGTTGTAGCACCCACTTCTTTTCTACCTCCTACGTGAGTTCTGAGCCCTAAGAGTGACTACGCATCCGAAAATGCGGGTCACCAATGCGCGGCAACCCCAAGCCCTTAACCCATGGTAACAAAGAAGGAAGGGCGCACTAATAGGCTAGGGAACGGACAAATTCTGTGGTCTCTCTGGCCAAGTGTACACATTCATGGACGAGCTGTGATCACATAGAATAGGCCAAAGTCACCACCATGGTGGCACCGGTACACTTCCTTTGCGGCAGCACAACGTGGTCCACATGCCAGAAGCTGCTGCAGCGCCCGTCTGGAGCAGCATAGGGGACCGTTCACCAGGGGCACAAACCTCCTTTATTTACGTGCAACACGGTCACGGTGCAAACACCCTAGAGGTGCAGACAAAACTGGAGATTTTTTAAAAAGCCAAATCCTTTCAAAGTCATCTTTCACACCTTCGCAGAGTGCGGAGCATCGTGATGCCTGTGTGAGGTTTGGAACCGTACCCTGAAATTCTAGCAGCCTAGGCGCGACCAAGCTAGGGACGCCGCGAACCGGCCCAGCGGGGGCGCTGCAGGCCTCTCTTTGGCACCTGGTTTGCGGCAGCTTTGGCTTTGCAACGTCCAAGCCCAGCCATGCAGTCCAGCGAGATTTGGCCAGAGGACCGCAATGGGTCAGCCGAACCTATGGGGATCTAACCTGTGGGCATCTACCCATGTTCCCGGAGTTCAGGACCACCCAGCTAACACTGAAAATGCCAGCACCTGAGAAAGGGTCATCAGTATGCATAACACGGTCCAGGATACACTTTGTCGGGGACGGCAGGAAACAAATGCTTGTGCAGAACCTCCCTCTGCAGGGCTATGCACAGGATTATGAAGTGAATGAGGGATCGGTGGGGTGGCACTTTTTTTTATATTTTCTTTTTGACTTCAGAATATTTTCTAACATGTTGGGCCCTTCTTTCCCAGCCTAAGACCTTCAAAGTCTGAAACCATGTCTCATTAACCTTTTGTATCCCAGATTCCGCCATGGGGTGGGCAACAAAGCAGGCCCCTAACAAATACCGCATGAATAAGTTCAAGAATTTGAGGGCGCACAGGGGAGGAAGTAATTAAGGGGAGGGAGGAAGGGGTTGTCTTGAGTGATGAATAGACATTTACCAGAGACAAAGAACATTCCAGCCCGAGGGGACGGCTTTCGCCAAGCACCGGGGGCTCTGCACCATAACCTTTGGGGTTTTTTTGTTTTGTTTTTTTTTAAGTGTTTCCTTTGGGCGCCAGCACCGACTTGGGAGCTGGGGGTGGAGGGGTGGGGTGGAGGGCAGACCAGAAAAAGTAGTTCATCAGAAGGAATGTGGAATTTGTCCTAAATGAGAAGCTACGGATGTTTAAATCCCGTAAGAGCACAATTTAAATTAGCCCCTTTACACGTAGAGGATTAGCTACCTATATTAACTAACCACCAAACCTTTTAAAGACTGAAGAATTCCTTAGCAAAATTTGAACTGTTGTTTTCTACAGAGTAAAGTCATTCTGATCTTAACAACTGCCCGTGCAGAAACCCTCTGCGTTATATATTTTCATATTCGCTGTCAATGGAACCTTTGAGCCTTACAAACAATTCCACTTTCATTCTCACCAGGCCGAAGCACCAGCATCTAAGATGAAGGCAATTTTCTAATTAATGGATTGAGTGCCCCACAATGGATCTCATTCTGAAGGCCGGGGAATAGTCTACTCACAAGGAACAAGAGGGGGGAGGGGAGAGGAGAGCACGTTTAAACCCCAGAGGGGAGGAAAGTCTGAACCACAAAAGCAATTCCAGTCCAGGCCCAGGGGAATCCTTCTTGCTCTAGGGGACTAGGAATAACTTGGGTGGTAAAGGGCGGGATGCAGTTGAAACGGCGGCGTGGAAAGCAGAACTGGTTAGGAAGAGAAAGCTGGTAGCAACAGCTCCAACACAAAGGCTGAGCTGCAGGAACTCGCACACTGCTGGGGACCAGCTAAAGCTTGGAGAAAGGCTTTTTAAAGTCCAAAAGGGTTAGGGAATCTTGTAACCAGGACTGACATATTTCTAGAGGGAGCTTCCTCCACAGCGAGGAGAATCTGACCTATGTTTTAAAACCCTTTGGAGCACCTGAGAAAACATGAAACTTGATAAATGAAGTCAGCTCCCGAGCTTGCTGCGGGTACCCTGACTTCTAGCAGACATTTACTATCCTTGGCAGGCATGAGCCACAGCAGCGTTCCCTCCGCCAGCCGCGAATCCGGACCTTGCCTTCACATCCATCCTTCTCTAGCATGATTCACATCAGAACAGCACCTCAGTTTTGTGCAAAAATCAGCAGTGTAGAGACTTCTCCATATACCGTTTCACAGCAGCAAGCAGTAAGAGACCACCGGCCCGGCTTCTACCGTAGGTTCAATCGCCATTTTTTTTATTTTTTTCTAACCCGTTTTGAGCACTGTAACAGGTTGGACAAATCCGAGGTAGAGCCACTTTCTAAAGCCAGAGTTACAGATTTGAATAAACTACTAAAAGGCAGAATGGGACAAACCCATTCGACCCAATACGCTTTGTTAAAGAGATTTAGAGCTTTACTTGATTTAAAAAAAAAAAAAAAAAAAAAAAAAAAATTTTATTGAGCCTGTGAAGGATGGGTTTGGCTTTTTAATTTTTTTTATTTTTATTTTTAAACTACTGTGTGTCTGCAGTTACACAAATATACTTGGAATAACCTAATCCTGTGCTTTTTTTGCTCCTCAGGCAGCATTGAGAGTATTTTATTCTGCTCTACAGAGTCGATATTAAGAAACATTTAGACATGCAGGAATGTATTTAGGGTAAAACTAAAACGCTCTGTAAATCATGTGACTCAACTGGCAAAGCAACTAGCATAGCTGAAGTTCCCACCATGGGCATATCACACACACACACCCCGAGCAGTCCCCATTTTCACAGAAACTGGCTAAGTGAGGACCTCCATTCCTCCCAAGAAACACCAACAGCTCAGGGTACCCTGTGCTAAGGGCAGAAGCTAGGAGCTGAACACTGTGGCTCCTGGAGTTCTTTGCACCGCCCCACACGACCTCGCTGTTTGAAATAACTGGGCATGTTTAGTCTAAAGAAAAGGAGCCTTGTGGTGTGAGTGGAAGGAGGAAATGTGTTCGCAGTCCTCAAATATTTGTGGAAGCGGTGTTAAACATTTTATTCCATATGGCTCCAAGGAGCGCAAACGGCACAGAAACAGAAATCTATTCAGCATATACAGAATTTTCCAAGCCTGCTAGGAAGAGTTGAGGGGGCTCATGACAAGTTCCCCATCACTAGGGACCAGATGAGCTGGCAGCAGGTATGTAAAAGCTCAGTGAATAGCCTTTCAGGTTTTTTTATTTTTTTACCATTCAGTGGAAATGAAGGCACAGAGAGGTACTGGTTTGGCCAAAGTGATCCGTCTGCCCAGGGAACAAATCTACCACCCAGTCTCGCCCAGTCCCGATCCTCCGCCAGGGTCTGTACTACACAGGCAGCTGCCTCCCTGAGGCAAAACTGCAGGAGTATCAATAAACTCACAGCACCTAACTCTCTCTCCCCACCACTCGCTCTTTCCCCCTCTCCCTCCAGGACTCCCTCCCTCCAACAAATGTATCTAATATATTCCTAAATGTTGTCTTCTTCCCCTTTTGGACTCTTTTTGAGGTTTAAAAAAAAAAATATTTTTCTTTGCAGCAAAGAGCTCCAAAACTGAGTAGTAAAGGGGGG
>JADRCC010254883.1:0-16124 GCA_019843855.1 Hylomyscus alleni | reverse complement strand
CACACACACACACACACACACACACACACTGAAAATAATTGGAAGACAATAGGACAAATTTCTGTTTCTGTCCATGTGTGTATGTGTGTGTGTGTGTGTGTGTGTGTGTGTGTGTGTGTGTGTGTAAAATTAGAGACAGAGACAGATAGACAGAAAAAAGAGAAACAGAGAGGTATATATAGGTCGATACTTTACATTGAGGCACAGATTCTGCATACAAGAGAAAGCATATAGTGTTTGTCCTTATGAATCTGACTTGTTTCTCTTATTATGATAGTACTCAGCTCCATATATTTTCCTGCAACCTCATAATTTCCTTCTTCTTTATACCTGAATAAAGCTCTATGTATATATGGATCACAATTTCTGTATTCTCCTGATCACAGGCATCAAGGCTGTTTTCATAACTTGGCTATAAGTAGTGCAGCAATAAACATGAATCTGTAGATACCTTTGTGCTGTATTGACTTAGAATCTTTTGCATACATGTCCACCAGGATTGTTACAGCCCAATTATATGGCATTTATATGTTCACTCTTTTAGAAACCAGCGTATCGATTTCCATAGTTGCTATGCCAGTTCAAATTGCTCAAAACAGTGCACAAGTCTCTCCTTTTTAAAAATTTTTATTGGTTATTTTATTTATTTACATTTCAAGTGTTATCCCCCTTCCAAGTTTCCACCCTACAAACTCACTATCCCCACTCCCACCTCACTGCCCTAGCATTTCCCTATACTGGGGCATCGAGCCTTCATAGGACCAAAAGCCTCCCCTCTCACTGATGCTAGATAATGCCATCCTCTGATGCATACGCAGTTGGAGCCATGGGTCCCTCCATGTGTACTCTCTGGTTGGTGGTTTGTATCATGGACAGAAGTGTTTTCTTCATGATGGACTTTTTGACTGGAATTAGTTGGCATCCTTAAGCAGTTTCCATTTTTCATTTCCCTGTTGGCTAAGGATGCTAAATGTTTTTCTGCACATTTATTAGTCATTTAAGTTTCTTCTTTTCAGTGATGCTTATCTGGTTCTTAAGTCCATCAATAATTTATAGATAACCCCTTCTCAGGTAGGGATATTCGCCCAATCTATAAACTGGCTTTTCACTCTATGGTGTTCCCTTTACTATACCAAAACTTCTCAATATCATGAATTTCTATTTATCATGACTTGTTTCATGGCTATCAGTGTCCTATTCATAAAGTCCTTGTCATGGTCATCTACATGTTTAAATGTTTGTATGTGTGTGTTTTCCTCTAGAATTTTTAAATTTTTCTGTTTACATTAGCATCATTTTCTGCACTTTGAATGGAATACTTCCTTGAAAGCACAGAATTGGAAAGCCATCCAGACTGGTGATTCATTTACGAGAAATCTGAGAATGAATATATTATGTAACTTGAAGGATTTACAAAAATTTGTATGGGTATTACAGAAATGGCACAGCACACAGCAGTTAGGAGCACTTTCTGGTCTTGAAGAGGACCAGAATTGAATTCTTGGCACTTGTATGGTGGCTTGTATCTGTTTATACCTCTGATTTAGGGCATCTGACAACTTCTTCTGTCATCCACATCCACAGGTTCCAGAAATACAAACGATGCAGAGACTTACATGCAGGCAAAATACATTTACACATAAAAGATGGCAAAATAAAATTGAAATGATTGAAATACATTTTTTTTAAAGATTTATTTTTATTTGTTTATTTTTTATGTGTATAGTACACTGTAGCTGTACAGATTGCTGTGAGTCATCATATGTGTGGCTGCTGGGAATTGAACTCAGGACCTCTGTCCCCGCTTGCTCCAGCCCCGCTTGCTCCAGTGTAATTCATTGTAGCTGTCTTCAGACGCACCAGAAGAGGGCGTCAGATCTCATTGCGGGTGGTTGTGAGCCACCATGTGGTTGCTGGGATCCGAACTCAGGACCTTCAGAAGAGCAGTCAGTGCTCTTACCCACTGAGCCATCTTGCCAGCCCGAAATACATTTTTTTTTAATTTGTAGAAAATAAGAATAGGATTTCTTTTGTCCCCTAATAAAGCCATTCTTCCTTAGAAGTATCCCACTAGTAAGTTATCAATGCTCCAGTGGATATACCTACACCCATGCACATATTGGCAGTACTAATTAGATTTAGTAATTTTGTTTGTTTTAAGATAAAGAGGGAATGGAGTTGTCAGGAGATCTGTAGAAAATTGAAGGGGAAAATGGGGGTTGATATGATTCTATTTCATTGTATACATAAAGGAAAATTTCAAAGATTATGATTTTCTAAAAAGAGATAGAACTCAGATCTTCTAATTCCTTTCTAAGATTTCAGGAGTGCTGGGTGTTTTAGGCATGGTGAATACACAGAAAATCAAACATATTAATATTATCTTGAGATATTTCATTCCTTTAAAGCCAAACTATGTTATAGAAGAGTACTACTTAATTCACATCAAAGAAATTATATATGGGTTAAATAGGAAATACATTTATTGATCATATTTCCTTATTTTAAAAATTATCTTTTGCTATATAATTCCATTAGTCTTTTCCAATAAACTCATTCATAATATGAGTCCTTCTTCCTCCGTTACTAAATTTATGTAGCAACTCTCTTTCCTCCTGAGGCTTTGTACATTTTGTAGGGGTGGTTTTGAACTTTTTCTTCTTTCACCTGATATTCCCTATTTTTACAAATCTTTGTATTCTTAGATCTTTACAATTCTAGCTCCATATCTTTTATGATATCACAAAGAGGCTTTTTCTTACCCATCTTAAATTATGTTATTCTCTATTGTTACACATTGCTTGTTACTTGAAGATTTCAACTACTCATGGACTATTCTTTTATTTTAATATTTTAAATTAAACTACTGAAATTTATTTTAAAATATACAACTCAGTACTGACATTTTTAAGTCATCAAAATAATTTATAATAGTTAAATGTCTCTTAAATATACATGATATCTTCTGAAGCTAGAAGTAATATGCACTCAACTAGTTTTTAAAATCTATTTAGAATATTAAACATAATTGAAGTAGAAAAAATCTCTTATGAAGTCCTCTATAAATGATAATTGTGACAAATTTCTGAATAGACAGAAACCATTCCATCTCAAAGGGAGAATGTGAAGCACAACTGTGGATTCACAGAATGAATTGGGTAGTGTTCCTTCTGTTTCTTTTTTGTGGATTATTTTGAAGAGTACTGGTATTAGATCTTTGAAGGTCTGGTTAAATTCTGCACCAAACCCATCTGGTCCTGGGCTTTTTTTGGTTGAGAGACTTTTAATGACTGATTCTATTTCTTTAAGGGTCATGGTACTCTTTAGATGGTTTATATGATGGTATTTGGTATCTGTCTAGAAAAGTGTCCAATCCATCCAGATTTTCCAGTTTTCTTCCAATATAGGTTTTTGTAGTAGGAGCTAATGATGTTTTTTAAATTTCCTCAGTTTCTATTGTCATATCTCCCCTTTCATTTCTGATTTTGTTAATTTGGCTACTCTCTCTGTGCCTTCTGGTTAGTCTGGCTTAGAGTTTATCTATCTTATTGATTTTTCTCAAAGAACCAGCTCCAGGTTTTGTTGATTCTTTGTATAATTCTTTTTCTTTCTACTTGGTTGATTTCAGCCCCGAGTTTGATTATCTCCTGCCCTCTACTCCTCTTGTGTGAATTTGCTTCCTTTTGTTCTAGAGCTTTCAGATATGCTGTTAAGCCACTAGTATATGCTCTCTCCAGTTTCTTTTAGGAGGCACTCAGAGCTATGAGTTTTCCTCTTAGAACTGCTTTCATTGTGTTACATATGTTTGTGTATGTTGTGCCTTTATTTTCATTTAATTCTAAAAAGTCTTTAATTTCTTTATTTCTTCCTTGTCCAAGTTATCATTGAGTAGGACATTGTTCAACTTCCGTGTGTATGTGGTTTTTCTGTTGTTTTTGTTGCTATTGAAGATTAGCCTTAGTCTATGGTGATCTGATAGAATGCATAGGATTATTTCAATCTTCTTGTATCTGTTGAGGCCTAATTTGTGACCAATTATATGATCAATTTTGGAGAAGGTACCATGAGGTGCTGAGAAGAAGGTATATCCTTTTGTTTTAGGATAAAATGTTCTATAGATATCTGTTAAACCCATTTGTTTCACAACTTCTGTTAGTTTCACTGTGTCTCTGTTTAGTTTCTGTTTCCATGATCTATCCATTGCAGAGAATGGGGTGTTGAAGTCTCTCACTATTATTGTGTGCAGTGCAATGTGTGCTTTGAGCTTTAGTAAAGTCTCTTTTATGAATGTCAATGTCCTTGCATTTGGAGGCTAGAGGTTCAGAGTTGAGAGTTCATCTTGATAGATCTTATCTTTAATGGGTAGAAGTGTCCTCCTTATCTTTTTTGGTCTTTTCAAGACAGTGTTTCTCTGTGTATCCCTGGCTGGCCTGGCTGGCCTTGAACTCAGAAACCCACCTGCCTCTGCCTCCCAAGTGCTGGGTTTAAAGGTGTGCACCACCACCGCCCTGTTTCCTCCTTATCTTTTTTGATCACTTTAGGTTGAAAGTCGATTTTATTTGATATTAGAATGGCTACTCCAGCTTGTTTCTTGGGACTATTTGCTTGGAAAATTATTTTCCAGCCTTTTATTCTGAGGTAGTATCTATCTTTGTCACTGATGTGGATTTCTTGTATGCAACAAATGTTGGGTCCTGTTTACGTAGCCAATATGTTAGTCTATGTCTCTTTGTTGGAGAATTGAGTTCATTGATATTAATAGATATTAAGGAAAAATAATTTTTTCTTCCTGTTATTTTTGTTGTTAGAGTTGGAATTCTGTACATCTGGCTATCTTCCTTTAATTTTGTTGAAAGATTACTTTCTTGCTTTTTCTAGGATATAGTTTCCCTCCTTGTGCTGGAGTTTTCCATTTATTATCCTTTGAATGGCTGGATTTGTCGAAAGACATTGTGTAAATTTGGTTTTGTCATGGAATACCTTGGTTTCTCCATCTATGGTATTGAGAGTTTTGCTGAGTATAGAAACGTAGGCTGGCATTTGTGTTCTCTTAGGGTCTGTATGACATCAGCCTAGGATCTTCTGGCTTTCATAGTCTCTGGCAAGAAATCAGGTGTAATTCTAATAGGTCTGCCTTTATATGTTACTTGACCTTTTTCCCTCACTGCTTTTAATATTCTTTCTTTGTTTTGTGCATTTGGTATTTTGACTATTATGTGATGGGAAGAATTTCTTTTCTGGTCCAATCTGTTTGGAGTCCTGTAGGTTTCTTTTATGTTTATGGCCATCTCTTTCTATAGGTTAGGGAAGTTTTACTCTATAATTTCGTTAAAGATATTTTCTGGCTCTTTAATTTGGGAATCTTCACTCTTGTTTATACCTATTATCCTTAGGTTTGATCTTCTCATTTTGTCCTGGATTTCCTGGATGGTTTGTGTTAGGAGCTTTTTGCATTTTGCATTTTCTTCAACTGTTTTGTCAATATTTTCTATAGTATCTTCTGCACCTGAGAGTCTCTCTTCTATCTCTTGTATTCTGTTGCTGTTGCTTGCATCTATGACTCCTGATCTGTTTCCTAGCTTTCCTATGTCCAAGGTTGCTTCCCTTACTGATTTTATTGTTTCTATTTCCTTTTTAGATCCTGGATGATTTTATTCAATTCCCTTTCCTGTTTTGTTGTACTTTCCTGTAATTCTTTAAGGGATTTTTGTGTTACCTCTATAAGGGTTTCTAGCTGTTTACCCATCTTCTCCCATATTTCTCTAAGGGAGTTATTTATGTCCTCCTTAAAGTCTTCTATCATCATGATGAGGTGTGATTTTAAATCAGAGCCTTGCTTTTCTGGTGTTTTGGGGTATCCAGGGTTCACTGTGGTGGGAGAACTGAAATCTGATGATGCCAAGTAGCCTTGTTTTCTGTTGCTTATGTCCTTGCCCTTGCCTCTTGCCATCTGGTTATCTCTGGTGTTAGCTGCTCTTGCTGTCTCTGACTGTGGCTTGTGCCTCCTGTAAGCCTGTGTGTCAATACTCCTGGGAGACCAGTTCTCTCCAGGAGGAATTTGGGTATGGAGAGCTGTAGCACAGTGTCAGCTCTGGGCTACAGAGGGAAACAGGAAGGATCACATCCCTGGCTGTTCCTTAGTTCCTGCGTCCTGATGGCTCTGGGTTAGTCTCTTTGGGCCAGGAATTTTCACAGAAGTGGTGGTCTTACCTGTGCTCACAGGTGTGTCCTGGGATACAAGCTCTCTCCTGAGGGTATTTGGGTATGGATTGCTGTGGCACAGGATCAGCCCTCACTGACTATTCTTGTGTTACCTATTTCCTTCTGTAGAATTTGAGCTCCAGGAGTAGAGGAACTGTTGGTCTTACCTACTACTAAAGTCCCATCATCTGGAAAGGTGTGGGAACATCAAGAGACTCTATCTGCTAGGATATTTAAAAGGTTTCCCACATATAGTTTGGTTCTCTCTAGTATTCTCCTTTTTGTCCAGAATTTGATAAACTACTGACTGTAAAAGAGTTAAGCTAACTGAGAGAGCTGGAAAGTGTATATAAAATCTTAAGAACTCAGTATTTTAATATGACTTTATTATTCTGCTTATGATTTCATCATTCTTGAGGCACATATAAAATGGCAATTAATACATAAGTACAGAAGACCATTCTATAACAAAATAGAAATGGTTCTTTAATTATGCATTATTTTGAATTTACTATATAATTCTCTCTGGGCAGAGATATGAACAATTGTGTTTGCTTAAATATTTTATTTTGTACCTCTGAAAATGTATTAAATGAAAATCAACAAACTCATTAGGAAATAGTAAAGCAAATAAAATATTAGAAGATTAACTAATGCAATTTGATAATAGGTACATCAACATTTCCTTTGTCCCCTGCCTCTGAAAGCAGTGACTATTTTAAAATAAACATTTTTTTCTTCCTTGTATTTACATCTTCGAGGTTATTCTACATGACCTTGGTGTTCATAATCACTTGCCTAGTAGTTTTTGAAAGTCATAGAACCAAAATTTCTTGCATTATCAATGGAATACTATATAAAATTATAATTAAATTGAAATTTAAAAAATGAATCTCATTGAGGAACTTAAAGTCTAAAATATGAAAAATGAATATATACATAAAATTTATTATAAGGATATCTATGATTATGTGCATCCATTCTAAATTAATTGTACAAAAATCAGGCTTTCCTCCCAGACAACACTACCAGAACCTGACCTAAAGAGCACAACTGTGAAAATCTGTTAGAGCTAATAAACTCTAAGACATTAAGTGAGCTAGAAAGAGCTCACAATATTTTTAAAACTCTTTGAAGCAAATAAGCAGAAGAAACAATGTAAAAAATATGGCTAATAGCAAAGGAAATCTCTTACATAAGGATCTGGAGTTGCAGCTTTTGAAATGTCTCAGCTTTGGGTTGAGACTTTATAAATGTACCCCAGAATGGCATTATTACATCATCTTCTACGTGCAGATATGCACACAGTCGTTAAAGACCTTTAAATCTGATGTTCACTGACCTCTTGCACATTTGCTCTCTCTGTCGGTTTCCAATTTCTTCTGTGTCAAGTGGTGACCTTAACATTCTATCTCACGGATACGACTATTAGAACAGAGCCAACATGATGAATGACTTTTCTTGTAATCCTGAGCCATGGTTTGTATTCTTCAGATGCTCAGTTGATATTTTAGTCTTTTCAGTTTGCTTTCTCTTTTCCAATGCTCTTCAGGAGTGATCATTTCATTTTACTTTTAATTCCTCCTCATTGGAAAAGAAGCATGCAAATAATTTAATGAGTATATGCAACTTCTGCATTTTGATTCTATACTATTGACCAACTTCTTTCGTATCTTTCATATTTAATTTAAGAAAAGCACATGGCCTTGTTTCTCCTTTTATAATTTGAAATTTTCTCAACTTATGCAATGAGATGTTAACAGTTCAAACTTCCTAACCAATTTTCAACTTAGTCCTAATAGTTTAAAAAATGATTTTATATTTAGGTGACTGAATTTTTCTCCTAACTTTAACTACAAGTTGGCTTCCCAAGTTTATAGTTACTTTTCTAGCATTAGATATGAATGAAACCAAGAGGCTCTCTCACTGCATTGCTAACCTCAAACTGACCTTGACTATCAGCTATGACAGACCTAGCTGGACAAATCTCATGTCGTTAAAAATACTGAGGATCATGCTGAAATTTTGTTTATATAAATTTTATACACACTTAAATGATCATTTTTATTTACTAAGATTTTATCAGTTTTAACACTTGCTATTTGTTCTTGTTATCCATCAAATGGCTTTGTGAAGTTATATTTTTGCCTAAAGAAATTTGATAGGCAGCTGGGAGATACTCAAATAAGAATTTATGATGTTAAGGAGAATTTATTTCATGGAGAATAAATTCTGTTATTTAAATACTAAAAGGCTAAGCACTATAGTCAACATGTAAGCTAAGCTATTTCCTAAATTATTAATCAGCCTCTAATTAGGTGTAATCTTTAGAATATTTGAGAAACAAAAACAACTGGGAATGTCACATGTTCATTACATTTTACTAAATTAAAGTTCTGTCTATGTTTCTAATACTTATCTGAAAAATAGTTTGTTCAATATAACAAACACTCATCTAAGCAATTTGGAAAATAATGGAAAAAATTCCATTAAGGGATGTTTTCTCTTGTGAGGTGTGGTTAATAGAAATTTAGGGCAGGTGAGAACTAAGCAATTTAACAATTCCCTTGTTGATTACTTTGACCTACTATCTTGGAGGTCTTGCAACATCCTTGATAAAAGTAACAGTTGTTAAGACTTCCAAAACGTTCTGTTACTCTAAATATATACCTTCATATATTTTTAGTTATTTACTTTTATAATATTCCTTTCTCCAAAAAAAGGGAAAAATATATAGAGAGATGGATAGATAGCTGTACATTCACATTAGTTTCTATTTTAAATGACGTCACATAGAAATAAGCTCTCAGCTGAAGGTGAGACTGCTCATAGACGTTCTCTTGGGTAACCTGGTTTGACAGATCTTCACGTCTTGTAATGAAACAGGATATTATCTTTGTTTTAAAGTGTCTGTCTATGGCTTTCATTCACCATTATGAGACAATTCCCATAATTAAAGCCATCCTGTTGTCTTATTACCTGGATGACTGAATATACTCCCATAAGTAAATTTCTAAACAAATCAATTAGATATCTACTATAAGTAGATATTTAACATGAGGTTAACATTCTACTTTCTTTAAAGCTTTCTGAATTCTTTGCTGCTCTAGATTTATGATTGTACATTTTCATGACTCAGAACCACAGCTAAATACGTACAGTCCAATAAATGCTGCTCCCAGTTAGAATCAGCCAACACAGTACAATTTTAGCTCTAAGACTCCCTAACTGGGAATTTGTATAATCCCAGAATTTACTGGATTTCAATTTCCTTATCTGTGTAAGTGACAATTGACTTTATTAGAGTAGGTTATTAAAGAATGTTTCCCTGTCCCAGAAGCCAATGATTGAAAAAATTCTCACCTGGACTGAGAAAAATAGTTTGACATCAGAAAATTTCCATTCCCAGCTTTACACTTTCCTGGACTTTCAGGTGAATTCATGCTACCCAAGGCTAACAGGACACATACATTACCAACACTATCCCTGCAAGGGTGACTTGCTGAGCACTGAACTTGGGCAATGAGTGATTTCACTTGATATAATCACAATTGTCATTGCATGAAATCTTAAAATCATCTTCTGGCATCTATTTTTCCTTATTGTCATATTGTCCTTTTAGATATCCATCATTGCTTTTTAGTGTTATTGGTAAAACTGTGCACCTATGTAATCCAACACTCTGAAGTCAGAGGCAGGAAGATTGTAAGTTGAAGGCCAGTCTAGACCACACACTGAGACTAAGAACAGAAAGAAATATGTGATTATAATAATAAAAATACACATTAATACCAGAAACTCTCACCTTTATATTTTTCAATTAGATGACACTCTATTACTTTCTCTTCTAAGTGTTTACAAACTAGGCTAGCCTGTGTCTTTTCCATACAGATACAAGAGCAAATGATTAGAACACAATTTAAAAAGCATCAGCTTCACTAGTAATGATCATAATGTCTTACAAAATGGTCATAACAATGCTTACTTTCTTGACCATTACATGAATGCTTCAGATTTTTGCTATGTCTACAAATGGTAGATGTTTAATTTCTAACAATCTTTGAGTGTGCAAATCTGCCATTTAAATATTTGCATTCCTCTAAATAGTGGTGGCTAAGTGTATTTAAATAGCATCTACCTTTCCCAGTTCTTCCTTTGTAACATGCCTTTGTGACAGGTCCTAATCTTAACCCTCTTGTTTGCCTTTTTTCTTAGTGATAACACACATTCTTTAGCTACTGAGGATAGCAACTTTCTTTTTTATGGATAATCTTTACTCTTTATTTCCTTAGAAGTTCATGAGAAAACAGATATAACCTTATTACAGCAGATTATTATTATTTGGTGTTTTTGCTGGAAGCTTAATTTATTTTATTAATTTCTTCAATACACAATATTTATATGTTTAGATAAATTGTAGGGCACAATATGGCACTCAGTAAAGAATCTCCCACTACATGCAAGGTCTTTCTCTGTCCCATATATTCCTGTCTTCTGGTTCCCTTTATACTGCTATTTTTATGTACCCTCCCATAGACTAATCTTATATATTGTAAATATGAGGGAAAAACCTACGTTTGTGCTTCTCCCCATTCCCCAGTATTTTAAAAAAAAAAAACTATTTCAACTTAAAATTATGGTGAAATAATACAATGAATACTCATATTCTTATTGCTTAGACTTATTTGCATTAAGACATAGCCACACTTATTTGATTTCATTATTGCTAATACATTAATCTACACATGCTTTATCCCGACACTTTACAGTGAGTTGCAGACATTGTTACATCACTAGAAGGTACGTCAGCATATAACTTCTGAAAAGGGGACTATATCTTATATAACCTTAGTGCTATGATAGCGAACTCCTTATGTTCGTGCTTTTACTCTTTGTTTTTTGTTAAAACAAGTATGTTCTTAATTTTAATGTGGTCCAATTGCCAGTATTTTCTGTTGTAGTTTACACTGTATGGATGTTCTCAAAGAAATTTTCCTGTACATTCTCCCTGAAATTGAAACAGGGCAGTATGAAAGCTTTAGATTGACTGAGTGTGAATCATAGCTTTTGTGATTAGTGGTTCTGTAATCTGAGATGATGTCACTCATGTTTTAACCTTAGATACCTTGTCTGTAAAATGGAGATGTACTTAAAAGCCCATATTTCATGAGGTTCATATGAGCATTGAACTGGGTAGCTCATAGAAGTTTAATATGGTACTTTTCACGTATTACACAAGTATGTTTTAGGGATGCAAGACAGAGATGGTTTAACCTGCTGTGACTCAAGGGTCATGATCTATTTTTAATGGTTTGTAAACAAGAATGCTGAAAACCACCCTAACAGTGGAAGTCTGCCTCATGACATTTCAGAAGGGACAGGGACTATATGGCAACTGGACTAGATAGAGGTCATTTGTTTTATATTGTGGCAAAAAATTCTCAATACATTCTACTCATGTTCTTGAAGGTATGATAATGAGGCTGAACTCAAAAGTAATAGACTAAGTTGTTTGATGGAGGAGATTTCAATACAGTGCAACATCCAGGCTGTAACATGGCTGCTGATCACTGATCTTCATTGACTTTACTGTGAGATATAAGAAAAACTTATAAAAATGTGCAGTATTGTAAGTAAAGAAATGTATATGTACATATGCATTTGTTCAGAAAAGAGGCCATCATTTGCAAAGGGATAAGCTCCATTAAAGGGAAACTGGGCTCTGCACAAGACCAATAGGAAAGCTGACCCTAGAGAATGATTGAGCACATTAAAGGCTCTACGTTGTGAAATAAAGAGACTGCCTCTGAGGATGTTCTGTGCTCAAAAGCAACCATCTAGGATACTGTTTTCCTTGGTTCAGGCAAAGTACACGGAAGTCACTAAAGATGTGGGGGAGGGGACTCAAACTACATTTGTGAATGGCAGCAGGAGTTGACAACATTGTCCACACAAAATGCAAAAATGGGTTATGGGGTTGTAAGGCTATGGATGGCTGCACTGTGGATCCAAAAAACTACTGAGGTCAATGAATGTATGACTGGATGAAATGCCTTGAAAATAGCCTCTTAAAGAATATTACACAAAACTGGAAATGAAGCCTAATTTTATAAATAAAGTTAACTTACATTAAGTTACTAAGTTTTGTGGGATATATTGACTATGTTCAATATTGACATCAAATTTCTTTTAAAATGTTGCTACTTACTAATCCGTAGAAAGAAGGCATTTCAAAAACAGATTTAAATTAATATTAGAATCACAGAATAAATAGTGATCTCAACTAGTAAATACATGTACACCATCAGAAATTAATTAGGATTTCATTGTGGGGGTGTTATCTACCTAGTGCTATGTTTCTTTGGGGCAATTACATTTGGTTATTTTAGACAATACCCAGTCACCCTTCCTACAGTTCAAGTATAAGAAAATAGGTTGACACTAACATAGAATTTTTCATAGTATCAAACTCTTATATAATTCCTGATCCATTAACACAATATGTGCCTTCAAGTGACAATGACTTTAAGCAAGAAGAGAAGCTTATTAAAATTAATTTTTCCCTTAGGACTTATTCTGGGTTTTCACACACATTACACAAGCAAAATGGCTTTTTAAAACTCCTGCCTTTGTCACACTAATTGTATTACACATCTTGGCAACTTTCATACCCTGCATAATACAAAGGTTCATTAGGAGTCACAGGAAGAAAATATTTTTCTTAGGAGTGCATTAGAGCATTTGCAAATAACTCTATGCCATTTAAAAAAAAATTAGATGTCAGTTGTGAGTAACCATGAAGCAAAAAGGGTCATTTAATGATAATGCAAGACTTTCTCTTAGTGACAGCATTCCAGAAATGGGAATTTTGATGGGCTTAAAAATTGAACCATTGTTCCCTTACAATAAATGTTTAATGTTTTATTTTATTGATTTTAGCTATTAAATGATCAGTAAATACTTTTATTTATTTTAAAATCTTAAAAAAATATAAAAAATTAGTAATGATATCAAAGGTCAAATTGTAATATTCTTAGTTTATTTTTGCAAAATGGTCCTTATACAAATAACACAGATCTGACTGAAATGGAAGTAATAGTGGAAAACAGTAAGAGAAAATTTATGTTTATTTGGCATTTAAGGAAGCAAATAACAGGCTTACATTTCAATATTACCATTGTATATGCCAGATGAAAGCATATAGCTCAATGTATAGGGATATTACAGACAGAATTATCACCACTAGGCCCCCTGAAAACAAATTTTAAAATGCAAATGAAAATTATTTGCATAATTTGTGTTTTCAGGACAGCCTATTTTAAAATCATATATAGTTACACATGCTTAGTCACAAATTCTTCATTAAAGAAAATCACACTCTGGCCACATATATGATAATTCTACTTTGAGCTACATACACATTGTAAGTTTATCACATGAATTTTCTAAATGCAACATATAAAGTAACCAATATTTGAGTAAGATATAAAATCTGGAGACATTTTTTTTTTCAGGCTGAATTAAAAAATTGGCTCTCTGAAAAAAATATTCTATCTTATAAACTTTCTTTTTTTATTTTTTCTAATAATTATTTTTATTCCTTCCTAACTATATTGCCTTTTTCATGTTTTTCTCATTTTTTTATTAAAATTAATTTATTTTTTTCACTCCATATTCCATTCCCCATTCCCCCCTATCCTCCCTCTGAATGCTTCATATTCCCACCTCCTCCCCCTACCCCCAAATCCTAATCCCCACAAGAATGCCCCCATCCACCACCCCACCTGACATCTAAACTCACAGAGTCATCCAGGCTCTTGAGGGTTAGGTGTATCACCTCTGAATGAACACAGACCAGAAGTCCTCTACTGTATGTGTGTTGGGGGCCTCATATCAGCTGGTGTATGCTGTCTGTTTGGCAGTCCAGTGTTTGAGAGATCTTGGGTGTCCAGATTAATTGAGATAGATATTTAATGAAGTTTAATGTAGCCTAAGTTTTTTTAAAAAAGTCACTCCCAAATGTGTGAACAATGGGATCTCTGGTTCTTGTGACTCTTTTCCTTTATTTGTTTGCCATGTCCAGTTTGGATGTGTTAGTTTTTATTTTACCCGATTATATTTCATTTTGGCATATTTGGTCATTTTCCCCTTAGAAGCCTTCTCTTTTCTAGTGAAAGACAGGACGAGAGAGGATCTGGAAGGGAGAGAAGGAAGGGGAGAAACTGGAAAGAGCAGAGGGAGAAGGAAATGTAATCATGGTGTATTGTATGAAAAAAGAATATTTTTGGCAAAAAGGAAAAATAAAAGAGTAAACAAATATGTTCTTTTAAAAAAGAAAGTAAAATAAGGCCTAACTGCTAACTACTACAGGAACTCTAAGTAATTCAAATTTTGCATAAGTATAAAAGAATTATGTGAAAAAAATTAGCAGAAAATCTAAATATATATCATAGGAAAGAGGTTGACAAGATGAATCACCCAATAGTTTAGTTTTCAGAGTCAGTTCCAAGTTCAGTGTGAATTGGTTAACTAATCATATGTTAGCAAAAATTCCTATGTTTAATAACCACCCAGCATCCATCAATTGTACCAATATTAGAGGAACACTTCATATGACACACACTATGAACCAAGAGCCACTGCCTTATTTCCTATTTCCAACTCACATGAACTTGAAAGCAGGGCACCATTGTAGATTGAAGAATTTGCAGCTGGGCTGGTGTTTATGTTTCTCCTTTGATAGCATGAAGAGTTTGTATACACAAAGTACAAACCACAAACCATAAGAAACTCAAGAAGAAGGAAGACCAAAGTGAGGATACTTAGTTCCTTCTTAAAAGGGGGAACAAAATACCCATGAAAGAAGTTGTAGAGGCTGACTACAGAGCAGAAACTAAAGGAAGGACAATTCAGAGACTGCTCCACCTGGTAATCCTTCCCATATTCAATCATCAAATCTAGACACTATTGTGGATGTCAACTAGTGCTGGATGACAGGAGCCTGATAGAGCTGTCCCATGAGAGGCTCTGACAGTATCCGACTAATACAGAAGTAGAGGCTCACAGCCATCCATTGGACTGAGCACAGGGTCCCCAATGAAGGAGCTAGAGAAAGGACCCAAGGAGCTGAAGGATTTGCAACCCCTTAGGACGAACAACAATATGAACTAACAAGTATCTCAGAGCTCCCAGGGACTAAAACTCCAACCAAAGAGTACACTTGGGGTGGGGGGGCGGGACTCATGGGTCTCCAGCAGAATGCGTATAGCAGAGGATGGCCAAGCCGGTCATCAATGGGAGAAGAGGACCTTGAAGAAGGTTCTAAGCCCCAGTGTAGGGGAATGCCAGGGCCAGAAAGCAGGAGAGGGTGGGGTGGTGAGCGGGGGTAGGAGGAGGGAACAGGGGATTGTTTTAGTTTTTGTTTTTTTTTAATTTTATTTTTTTCTTATTTTATTTTATTTTATTTTTATTTTATTTATGTTTGGGGGAGGGGAACCTGGGAAAGGAGATATTGTAAATAAGAAAACATCTAATAAAAAAGTTTCTCTGGGTACCAAAGGAATGTGGAATGGTGGCTCTATGTAGGTAGCAACTTGATTTCTCCATGCTGAATGAGTTGTTGAGGTGTTGTCTCTAGTAATGTAGCCTTGCTGGCAGGTTTTGGAGAAGAACCTATAGGCTTGGCAGCATCCTGATTGTTTGGGATTTTCATTGGACTCCAATGGTCCATAACACAATTAAATGTTATCAGTAACTGACCTGTACTGTCAGCTTCCTTTGGTGATAAGAGATATCCAGTTGAAGAACTGTCTTCCTTGTTATTTGACAATTTTATTTAGATCACCTTCAGATCTGTATGGATTTTAGGAAGCTGCTATTGTAGCAGGTTTCGATACTAGCTCTCAAACTGCTCTTGATTTTAG
>JADRCC010254873.1:0-13997 GCA_019843855.1 Hylomyscus alleni | reverse complement strand
TTTTTTTTTTTTATTAGATATTTTCTTTATTTACATGTCATATGGTTTCTCCTTTCCCAGTTTCACCTCCAAACAAACAAACAAACAAACAAAAACAACAAAAACAAACCCCTGTTGCCTCCCCCTTCCCCATGCTTGCCACCCCACCCTCTCCCACTTGTTGGCCCTGGCATTCCCCTACACTGGGGCACAGAACCTTGACAGGGCCATGGCCTCTCCTCCCATTGATGACCGACTTTGCAATCCTCTACTATACACATGCTGCCAGAACAATCAGTTCCACCATGTATAGTCCTTGGTTGGTGGTTGAGTCCCTGGGAGCTCTGAGGGTATTAGTTAGTTCATATTGTTGTTCATCCTAAGGGGCTGCAAACCCTTCAGCTCCTTTGGTCCTTTCTCTAACTCCTTCATTGGGGACCCTATACTCAGTTCAATGGATGGCTGTGAGTCTCTACATCTGTATTAGTCAGGTTCTGTCAAAATCTCTCAGGAGACAACTATATCAGACTGGAGTGCCCTTCCTTCAGTCTCTGCTCCATAGTTAGTCTCTGCAACTCCTTATTGCCTTAGATTTTTATTTTGTATTCCTCATATTTGACACATAGCTCATAAAGGCTTAAAATTCTTAAAATGCCTGGGATAGCATCATCCAACAATGTGTTTTCTATTCTAATGATCTGCTCAGGAGAGTCACAGCCCTTTATGCCCCAATTGGTTAGTCTCTGCAAAAACCTACTTGACACACTGTCTTGTTTCTATCAAAGTCCCATGGCATGTCACTTTACAAGGACAGGTGTCATTGTTTTGTTGTGATATTCAGAGTCATACTTGCAGATATTCTGTATTCATCATGTACCAAACAACCCATTTCTCTCTGCAGAAGGTATGTTGATATGTCAAGATAATACACAAAGACTGACGAATCAAGAATTTTTTCCTATGGACACTTGTCATGACAGTATTTCTTTAAAATATGTTTTAATTGATGAGCATAATGGTATATACTTATTGTTTTGTGAATTTTCCTGAGGAGATGCAAAGGCACATTTATTCACCTCAGAATGGGGACTAAAACAGACCAAAATGATGCCACTTAGGTCTAGTTTAATGAATCCGTTGTTACCTGGTCTTCTTACAGGAGCTTGCATGACTTAAAGGCAGGTGCACCTCTAACCCAGACAACTTACAAAAACTGCCTTCCTGTAACAATCTGCGGGCAACTTGGCTGGCTTGAGAGTCTCCTCTCTGCAAGAGTATTTACTGCTTTAGAACCTTGGAGTAGAAACTGACAAATTTTGTAACTCTGTGAGATTTATTGCACTTGTAATTGTTTTACTCCAGAACTCAGTGAAGTTTCTTTTATTTTCTGAAACTTATGATTATTCCTTTTCCTTACTGTAGAAGAAATAGCTACACAACACTCATATAAAACACATTATTTTGAAAAATGCACGCATTGTAGAACACAAATTAGAATACACCCTTCACAGACCCTCACATTCTTCATTTATTCTTCTTAGAATTTTAAATTGCTGTCATCTTGTATAATAAATTTAAATTAATTTATTAAGAAATACATTCATATACTAATTATTTACTTAAAGATACATATACCAGGCACTAAGTTAAACATTGACATTCTTTGCCTATGAAAATCTTATCTTGTAATTTTGGCACAATATTCTAGACACAAGTAAGTATCTTAGGAAGAATTTTCCATGTCGTATTTTTTTAGCAATCCCAAGCTTTTCAAAATCTCGATTAAAGTTAATTAAAGAACTTAATTGAAGTCCTCCCAGAATGACCAGTTTTGAGGACTTTTAAGTAGAGACATCACTACAGGTAACACATTTGCATTTTACTTCTCATGAGTTCAAGGACAACTAGAAATGAATCCTTCCTAAAGTGCAAGTGTGTAGCAGGGTGCCTGCTAATTGGTGTCAAAGAAAGCGAGATGTGCTTTGATATCAATTACACTAACCTCCAATTAGATCTTTACTAGAGGCAGGTCTTGTATTTAATGTAGTGATTCATTAGCTGAAGAACTTGTGATGAGTTTTCACTTCCCATTAGTGAGACTTCAAAAACAAAATCCAGGCTGGAGGACCCAATCTCAGACTAAAGCGCATAACCCAGGGTGTCTAAGTCCCCTCTGTTCTGTTCTTTGAAGGCTTCTCTCACTGAATTTCAAAGTCCTGTTTGCTATTCCACATGGAATGCTGTAGATCTGAGTGCATATGTGGAGTGAGGTAGAACGAATACAAAGGGGAAGATTCCATTCTTGGTTGGAGTTGAGGTTTGACAATAAAGAAAAGGAAAAATGTGGACATCTGGGCTCTTAGAGAAAGATTTACAGCTAAGGAGTCATCACATACAGAAGAGTTTAAAATCTAGAGTATTACTTCATGAGAAATGCTAGCTAATCCTTTTTAAATTTTTGCCTTGGGGTTCTGGGAGAGCCAGAATTCTTAAGAACATTATATGTGCCCATGTATATAAATAAATACATATATATATATATATATGGTGTATGTATATATGTATATATATGTATATATATGTATGTATATATGTATATATATCATATATATGTATATCATATATACATACACCAGCCTTGAATATTTCCCTATAATTCTAACACATTCAGACTTCTGTCCATATACTAGACTTCCTTAGGAAAGCTGACAAGAGACTAAAGGAGTCAATCCTGCTAGCTCATATGCAGAGGAATTGTCCTGCATCTCAGAGGATGGACCACCTGCTTTTGACTACTAAGAAGTTACTAATGACAGTGAAAAGAAAATGTCCTCTTAGTCCAAAATTGTCTTTTGTTTTCAATGATTTTAGTCTTTTTCTGAATTGTGAGTAAGTAGCCTTTGAAATGGGAAGGTGGTTGAGAGCTGAGTTATACATTAGGGAAATTAACAAATTACTAGCATGCAATTGCATAATTCATGAAGATTATAACATTATAAATAAATACAGCAGGGAAGTTTTGAAATGAAACTGGAAAAAGGCATATTTTGACTGGGGAAAAAACATTTAGAACACAGTTAAGTATTAGAATGGGCAATTCTTTTCCTCTGGATGTCTCTAAAATAAATATTCTCACCTATAAGAAATAGTTTATGATTGGACATAAAAGCTGAAAATATGATTGATAGGAGACTGCTTAATGTGTATCTTGCTGAGTGATCAGATTTAGCTTCAGGCAGCTCATATTGGTGACAACAGCCAGTGAAAGTAATAACCTGGCATCAAAATTATATATAGTACCACATAACTTATATATGGCACTATATATATTAAAATGTATATATTGGAGGCATTAGTAGTAGGAAAGGAGAGAGCAGATATTCATCAGGGGAAAATGATGTAATTTAGTGAGAAATGCTATCACAGGTATTTGGAATGACTCTCAACTTTCTGCTTTCTTGGTATATTGCTTATAGTTCTATAAAAAGAATGAGAGGGGGGTGGGGAACTAGTTTGTTTAAGGTGAATAAGAAAATTCTTATTCAGATACATGAAAACTGCGGTGCCTAGTGAAATATGCCAGAGACAATTCCCCAGAGGTAATTGTTTAACAAGAATTATTGCTCCACATGCACACAACTTCTTGTTGAAGTTTCTATGACTTTAGCAACTCATCGTGTTGGAGGTTGGAGGCTGTCTTCATGAAGTAAACTACTACTTTAACTTTTTTCTTTGAGAACTTCATACATAAATACTGCATCTACATCACTCTTGACACCACCACCAATTCCTCCTGTTTTCTCCTATTTCTGCCCAAATTCATGACCCCTTTTTGCATGTTACTTTGTAACACACACACACACACACACACACCCCCACACCCACACACACACACCATATATTTAGAAACAACTTATCAACTCCATTTACTATTGGCCTCTCATATGTACATGGGACAAAGGCTGACCATTGTGATTAGACACCCTATGTGAATCTTGTCTTTGAAGGAAACATTTTCCCTCACTGGCAGCCAGTATTTATTGGTAATCACTCCTCTCTCTGTCTCTCTGTCTCTCTGTCTCTCTGTCTCTCTCTCTCTCTGTGTGTGTGTGTGTGTGCGTGGATGCTGTACATCGTGTACAAATTTATGTGTGTGTACTTGCAATTATGGATGCATGTGCAGGTGCACATAAATGAATGTATGTGGAAGCCAGACGATGTTCTGTGTCTTTCTTACCAGTCCCAACCCCTGTTTTTTAAGCTCTGAATCTCACTTACTCGGTTAGACTGGCTGGACAACAATCTTCAGGGATATACTAGAATCAGTTCCCCTGATGTTATAGACATGTGCATAATTTTTAAATGGATGCTAGGAGTACCCAATTTTACATGTTAAACAATTGTTTTTCAACTGGGCCATGTCTTCAGTCACGGATTTTTATCTCTATTCCATTGATTTGGTTAGCATTTTTTCCATATGAAAGATTAAAGATTTCCTACTTCCCCTATAGAAAGAGTCTATAATTATTATTTAATAAACTTAAAAATTCATGTAGAATTCCGGAATTTAGTTGTGGAACAGAATATTCAGATCCCAGGTAAGTGTAGTAGGAATCCATTCATTTTTCTGAGGGAGCATACACTGATAAGCCTATTTCAGCGAAAGTTAAGAATTGAGTTCGATGTGCTAAATACTGAAGTCTGGGAATGATCTGCAGGGAACTCTGCATAAAGAATTATTTCACAGACACAAAGCTGTTTTAACCACCATACTGCACATGCCAAACAATTGATATGGCTACATTTCAAGAATGGCACAACGTAAATGTCATTCCTTTCACTTATTCATGGAATTGAACTTAGTAGCAGCAGAATGCTCAGCTACTTAGAGTCACCCTTCATCGTGAGTGTTTCTTGTGAAGTTCTCATAATTCTTTAAATGTCACCTTCCAGCAGCTGACTAAAAATCCATTATTTTATTTTAATTAGGTAGGTGAGACTTGTACCTCTCCAGAGGAGAGTATTATCGGCAGGTTAGTTGCAGAGACGATTTTTCAACTAAAATGGTCTCAGTTTTTATCCTGAAGGAACACAGAAATGCTTAATTAACAAACGGGTTTAAAATAAAGCCATATTAGTGACATTTATTAGTAAACATTAATTCTCAGAAGTTTCTATTTTTCTCCTCTTTAGAAGCTCTTCCTTATAGGGTAAATGTAAAAGAAACGTTCATGGGGGTTTCTTTGATATTGCTTTAAATAATTCTGACTTTATGATGTTTGATAAAGCATATTTGAAATTTGAGAACACTTTATGACTTTTCTTGACTACAGGTCTAGACTTCTCTCAGATAACTGAGGTAAAAGAGGGTTTTTTCCCTTAAATTTACTTATTTATTCATCTTACATCTGGATCGTTGTCCCACCACCCCCACACCCCTAACCCCTGCACCTTTGGTCTCCCCTCACAGAATCCCTGCCCACTTCTCCTCTGACAAATCTCTTCAGGATTCATCCTCTCTCACTGAGGTCAGACCAGGCAGCCTAATTGGGGAAAGGATTCCAGAGGCAGGCAACTGCTTTAGAGACAGCCACTGCTCGAGTTGTTAGGGGATCCACATGAAGGCCAAGCTACATTTTCCTAGGGACAGTTTCAGTCAGCTGCTGGGTGGAGCCTCTCAGAGGACAGTTATGGAAAGTTCCTGTTTGCAAGTAAAACAGCATCAATAACACTGTCAGGGGTTAGTGCCTGTGCATGGAATGGATCCCAATTTGACCCATCACTGGATGGCCTTTCCTTTAATCTCTGTTCCATTTTTGTCCCTGCACTTCCTTTAGATAGGAACAATTCTGGGTCAAAAGATTTCAAGATGGCTGTGAGCCATGTCTATTTGCTGGAGGTGGTCTCTTTAGGTTCCATCTCCTCACTGTTGAACATTTTGGCTAAGGTCATCCCCATTGAGTATTGGAAGTCTATCACATCCCAAGCCTTTCTAGACTTTCCCCCACATCCCATCCCGTGTTGCTGCACATTTCCATTGATTCTACTGGCCCTCTGGGCCTCTCTTCTGTCTCCCCATACCTGATCCTGCCACCTATTTCCCCTCCCCATCCCCTCTGCCACCTAGGATACTTACTCATTCTATATTCCCTAATTATTTTGTTTCCCCTTTTAAGTGGGATTGAAGGATTCACACTTGGGTCTTCATTCTTGTTAAGCTTCATAATGGTCTGTGAGATGTATCATGGGTATTCTGTACTTTTTGGCTAATATCTACTTATCAGTGAGTATATGCCAGGCATGACCTTTTGGGTCTGGGTTACCTCACTCAAGATGATATATTCTAGTTCCACCCATTTGCCTGCAAAACTCATGATGTCTTCATTCTTTTTTTTTTTTTTAGGTTTTTTTTAAACCACCACAAGTACTAAGTTTAATACCACAGTAGAATCTCAATTAGTAACAATTCAAAATGATTATTCATATATATACTTGGAATTCAGAATATAGGATGATAATAAGTTTGGATATAGAACAATCTAGGAGGATGACACGAGTAAATAACTCTGTTTTTCATAGTTCATGAAATGAATAGTGTTATCATGTATATCTGTAATATAATTTGGGAGGCTTCTCTTGGCCCTTTTATCTACCAAATAAATGACACAAAGACTTGGCATATTTATTACAAACTTCTGGGTCTAAGCCGGGCAGGTTCTGAGCTATTTGAATAGTATTCCATTGTGTAAATGAACCACATTTTCTGTATCTGTTTTTTGGTTAAGAGACATCTGGGTTGTTTCCAGCTTCTGGCTGCTATGAACATAGTGGAGTATAGTGTCCTTATGGTATGGTAGATCATCTTTTGGGTATATGCCCAGTAGTGGTATAGCTGGTTCTTCAGGTAGAACTTTTTCCAATACTTTTTATTAGATATTTCCTTTATTTACATTTCAAATGTTATCCTCTTTCCTTGTTTCTCCTCCAACACCCCCATCCTATCCTCCCTCCCCCTGCTCATCAACTCACCCATTTCTGCTTCTCTGTCCTGACATTCCCCTACACTGGGACGTCAATCCTTCTCAGGACCATGGGCATCTCCTCCTATTGATGCCTGACAAGGACATCCTCTGCTGCATATGCAGATGGAGCAATGGGTCCCTCTATGTATACTCTTTGGTTGGTGGTTTAGTCCCTGGGAGCTCTGAGGCTACTGGTTGCTTCATATTGTTGTTCCTCTTATGGGGCTGCAAGCTCCTTCAGCTCCTTGGATCCTTTCTCTAGCTCCTCCACTGGGGACCTTGTGCTCAGTTCAATGGTTGGCTGAGAGCATCCACCTCTGTATTTGTCAGGCACTGTCAGAGCTCCTTAGGTAACAGCTATATCAGGTTCCTGTCAGCCAGCACTTGTTGGCAACTACAATAGTGTCTGGATATGGTGACTGTATATGGGATGGATCCCCAAGTGGACAGTCTCCGGATGGTCTTTCCTTCAGTCTCTAAAGAACCCAGATGTCCCTCAACAGAGGAATGGATACAGAAATTGTGGTACATTTGCACAATGGAATACTACTCAGCTATTGAAAACAATGAATTCATGAAATCCTTAGGCAAATGGATGGAACTAGAAAATATCACCCTGAGTGAGGTAACCCAATCATAAAAGAACACACATGGTGTACAGTCACTGATAAGTGGATATTAGCCCAGAAGCGTGGAATAACCAAGGTACAATTCACAGACCACATGAAGCTTAAGAAAAAGGAAGACCAAAGTATGGATACTTCAGTACTTATAAGTGGGAACAAAATATTGCCAATTTCCTGAGGAACTGCCAGATTGATTTCCAGAGTGGTTGTGCCAGTTTTCAACTCCACCAGCAATGGAGGAGTGTTCCTCTTTCTCCACATCCTCGCCAGCATGTGCTGTCACTTGAGGTTTTGATCTTAGCCGTTTTGATTGGTGTAATGTGGGATCTCAGGATCTTTTTGATTTGCATTTCCCTGATGACTAAGGGTGTTGAATATTTCTTTAAGTGCTTCTCAGCCATTCAAGATTTCTTTGTTGGGAATTCTGTTTAGCTCTGTATCCCAGTTTTTAATTTGGTTATTTGGATTTTTGGAGTCTAACTTCTTAAGTTCTCTGTATATTTTGGATATTATCCTTGTATCACATGTAGTGTCAGTGAAGATCTTTTCCCAATCTATAGGTTGCCATTTTGTTCTATTGACAGTGTCTTTGCCTTACAAAACTTCTCAGTTTTATGAGGTACCATTTGTCAGTTGTTGATCTTAGAGCCTGAGCCACTGGTGTTCTGTTCAGGAAAATTTCCCCTGTGCCTATGGATTCAAGGCTATTTCCCAGTTTCTCTTCTATTGGATTCAGAATATCTTGTTTTAAGTTGAGGTCTTTGATTCACTTGGTCTTGAGCTTTGTACAAGATGATAAATATGGATCAATTTGTATGCTTCTATATGCAGATTGCCCATTAGACCAGCACCATTTGTTGAAGATGTTTTCTTTTTTCCACTGTATGGTTTTGGCTTCTTTGTCAAAGATCAAGTATTAGATAAACTCAACAAAATTGTCTGTGGAATAGCAGTGATTCTTTTACGTCAAATGGGGCATAAGCTCTTGTTTCAGATCAGTTAGTTCACTTGACCTTCCTTCATGATCCTTAAGGTTTGAGAACAATATTTAACTAAAACCCCGATTCTCTAATGAGTTTTGTTTTCTATGCTGTAAATTAAATATAGCCATTTTATCCATAATAATTTTTCCATAATTATATGTTAGATGAGAACATCTTTGGGCTTTGGGCTCCTTCATCTTTTCTCTAAAATCTCATTAGCAGATGCTAGACTGGAATCTTGGCCCTTGATATATATCAACCCATTTTCACTCTTTTCTTTCCTTTTCCTTTCTCTTCTTTATAAATGTATTTACTTTTTTTTTTATCACTTCTCCCTTCCCATTTCATCCTCTAAACCCGGACATTTAAATTCTCTGTTCTTCAAATTTATGGTCTCATTTTTCACTAATTGTTGTTACATGCATGTGTGTGTGTGTGTGTGTGTGTGTATACTCCCAAATATGATCTGTTTAATATGCACAGTGATATTTGTATGTATGTTTTCAGGGCTGACTGTTAGGCTGTTGACAATCAGTGTGCTCCTCTCTGGGAAAGACCACCCTTAGTGCTCCCAGCCTCTTTCAGCTGTTTATAGATTTTTGTGGAGGGGTAAGGTCTGATGAGCTTTTCTCCATCCACTTTGGCATGCCCATTGGTGTCATTCTTGATCACCTCACATTTTCAGTCTTTCCAAAGTTCACTCCCCAGGCATAAACAACAACAAGTTCTAGGGTTAGACTTATTTTAGGTCTTTAACTCTTGAGTTCCCCTTTAAGCCAATAAGTTTCCCTTTGCGGCTAGACTTTAAACCTAGAGTAAAACATTGGTGTTGTGGAAATGTTTATGATATTAATTGCTAAAATTTGGAGTCAGTTATAATGTTTAGTAATAGAGGAAGAAAAATAAATTATAGTATGTCTTTCTCATGGGTTAATTTGCCTCTATTATTTCTTTTTTGTAAAGAATTTATAATCATATGGAAAATGTCAGAATTAAATCAAAAGACACACCAAAGAGAGTTTGTATATAGAACATTACCATGGCGTGTAAGAACCATATGTATGAAATAACATGTCAGTGGGCATAAATCAATCAAAATGATGTATTATTGTTTATGTGTGTTTTTTGAAGTGATCTGTCATGGTTTTCTTTCCTATTTACATTATGCTTCACCCTCACAGAATTTTTCTATAATAAGAAAATAAAGTTATACATCGCTTTCTGCAAACATAGTTTGACTTTACAAAAACTGTTTTAACAATTTTTTATCTTTAAAAATTATATGAATCTGCTAAAATTGAATTGTCTAGTACCAGTTTGTGTCTGGTTTGATAATGATAAACCTCAGAAGTTTGTGGGGATGTTGGTCTGGGAAAATTTCTTTTTCCTCCCTCAAAAAAGAAATCAGAGGGCTGGCAAGATGGCTCAGCGGGTAAGAGCACTGACTGCTCTTCCAAAGGTCCTGAGTTCAAATCCCAGTAACCACATGGTGGCTCACAACTACCCGTAATGAGACCTGACGCCCTCTTCTGACAGCTACAGTGTACTTATGTATAATAATAAATAAATCTTAAAAAAACAAAACAAAAAAAATCAGAAATTTCTGTGCACACTTGTAAGCCTGTAGAAGTTTTGATATGACAGTACACAGAGTTTCAAAGGTTTCTTGTAGTTAGACTTATCAGGGCTATTATTAGACTCATAAATAGAAATATCTAAAAAGAATGAGATTGTCTGTTTAATTGATTCAATAGTAGAAAGAAAGCCTTGCATGGTAGAATGTAGAAAGATTGCTACATGGTAACCCACATTTTCAGAACATAGCAAGATCAAAATAGGTTAGGGAAGTTTTCTGAAGACTGATGATGTTCACATATATGTACCAGAGAACACCGGCATTCAGGGAACTTAAATTCTATTTAACAGAGATTCCTACATAGGCAAATAAGTCTTAAAGTAGAGAATTAGTACTAAGGACTTCTTAGTACTGCAATATTGGAAACCTCTGAATCAGAGAAGACCTAATTAAAAGAACATCATGGGAAGGGAGCCCAGAGAACCCATAGAGTTTTCAGGAGACAAAACAGCAGACTTTATAATAGTGCCTGGCTCCAAAGAGTGCTTGCTACTAGTTTACAACACTGCCAGATAGGTCAGAAGTTTTTAGTCTTCCCAGTTGGACCTCATTTTCATTTTTCAAATCTATTGGGTCAGAATGTGGAGTTGCTAACAGGAACACAGGGGAATGAGTTAGGATAGAAAGTGGTGATGAACTTTCCTTGGGGAAAATAGAAACTCTGCAGTTGGATTTATGTTGGAAATATTGGCTATTATATGAGACTATACTTAAATATAGACGAAAGGAATGATCATAACCATGATAGGAGACATTGAGCATTGTACTTCAAAGTGAAGACACAATCCCTTTCTACCTAAAGGCTATTTATGTTGACCATACCCTGATAATAGATACACAGGCACCTTAAATCTGCAAATAACTCCCAATCAATGAGTGACTGATGGGAAATGAGAAGAAAATACTCCAGTCACTAGTTACTCACATAGGATACACTCAACATAGGTGCTTCATTGCCACTGAGAGTTTCCCGCTAGGATTGCGTTCCCTGTATCCTCTGTAATCAGCTATTCCATCTGGCCTCCTCTGTTGGCTTCCTTCTATTTCCTTCTGCATAGGCCCATCTTTTCATCTATAGTTATAGAATCCTATCCAAAAATCAAAATTTATGAGATCCTTGTTTTAATGTCTACAGACTAGCAAATCCAACTTATGACAGGTGAGACCAGAGTAGTTTTAGAAGAGAGATCTCTAAGATAAGACTTTGTCCAGATGGTAATTTTGGGGTTATATTCACATTGAAGATATTAATGTTTCTTTTAAAATATACTGATACTGCATTAATGTAGAAGGGGATCAAGTGACTTTTGCATGCTTGCAGTGCTTGGACAATGAAGAGACAATGGTGAATGAAATGGTTGTTCTTTAAAGTATCTTTAAGCTACTTTTACTTTTTAAATTGGTGTTTGATTTAATGAAAACTAAGAGCATGGAAACTGAGAACCTCTTAGAAAATTGACCTATGCCTTATAGATATGCAACAACTTTAGATGAATAAATGTTACTTTAGAACTGATATATGTTATTTATTTTCTGATGTTGGCTGAAGCTGGTAGAGGATACTACACTGGGTAAATTTATGCATATTTTGATTCAACAATGGTAATCTATGGGATACTCAGCCTTAATTTACATATGTACAATAAAACCCATATACTTAGGGCATATGAACATGGAAGAAAAAGGTAAAGAAGACTATAAAAGCCAGAGGAACACAAGTCCCCTGTGTCTTTAATTATGACAGTGAAGCTACATAATTAAATAGCTACAATATAGCTTCCTAAACAAGATGTGAACACTAGTAACACCAGTTGGAATGCCACAAAATGTATGGAGACCCCACCCATAGATAATGTAATAATGACTGAGAGAGAATTAGTCTTTCCTAGGGATGAGCCCCCTAATTAGTTATCTACTATCAGCAATAAAATAATACACCACCCCAAAGTAATAATTTATAAGAAAAAAAATAAAGTTGTATTTGACACAAGTCTGAAATTATGGCTACTTAGAAGGCTGAGGCAGAAGGATCAAAGGTTAAAAGTAGGATTGGGCTATTCAGTGAGTTGAAGGCCAGGCTAAGTAACTTAGTACAATCTTGCCTCAAGATAGACAGACTGACAGATAGACAGACAAAAGAGGAACTGAACATTTTCTTTTTCCTGTATAAGGAATCAAAAGCTACAACTGTTAGGAGGAATCCTTATTGCATTCCTACATGATACAGCAGTTCCATGTTTGAATGAGAAGAATTTGTTTAAGGTATGTGGAAGGTAAGTTGATTACTGGAGACAACATATTTACAAAAACTTGAAAGATGTGTTTTGTTTTGATTTTAAAAAGTAAATATTTATAAGAACTTGAATCACATATTCTAGTCAGCCACTGAACTGAGTTGAGCTGCTGAACCAAATATGGCCACATTGCTGGGCAACCATCACCAAAATCCAGTTTTAGAATTTTGTTATTTTTTTCCTGTCTATAGGCTTAGACTGAATGAGCAAGGGAGAACACTTAATGTTCCCTTTTAGCTACCTTTGCCAACAATTATAAATATTGACCACTCTAGAGCAACATCTCTACTCAACTCCTTACTACCACACCAATTCTCAAGACTTGTTCTCAAACCCACTGCAGATATCACTTCTATTTTTTTACACTAGGTGAGGATTTTTTTCTGTTTAGATTTATTATTTATTTTTTAATTTTCTTTATTTTTATTTGCACTCCAGATTTTATCCCCCTCCTGGTCCACCCTACAACTGTCCCCCATCCCATACCTCCTCCCCATGCCCTGTTTTCATGAGAATGGTCCCATCCCCATCCCCACCCTACCAGACCTCTAAATTCTCTGGCGCCTCCAGTCTCTTGAGGGTTAGGTGCATCTTCTCTGACTGAACCCAGACCCGGCAGTCCTGTACTGTATATGTGTTGGGGACTTCATATCAGTTGGTGTATGCTGCCTGGTTGGTGGTCCAGTTTCTGAAAGATCTTGGGGGTCCAGGTTAACTGAGAGTGCAAGTCCTCTGACAGAGGCACCCTCCTCCTCAGCTTCTTCCAGCTTTACCTTCATTCAACCACAGGGGTCACTTGCTTCTCTCTATTGGTTGGGTATAAATATCTGCATCTGACTCTTTTAGCTGCTTGTTGGATCTTTTGGAGTGCAGTCAGATAGGTTCCTTTTTATGAGCACTCAATAGCTTCAGTAACAGTGTCAGGCCTTGGGGCCTCCCCTTGAACTAGATCCCAATTTGGGCCTGTTGCTGGACCTCCTTTCCTCAGGCTCCTTTCCATTTCCATCCCTGCAGTTCATTCAGACAGGAACAATTCTGGGTCAGAGTTTTGACTGTGGGATGGCAAACCTATCCCTCACTTGATGCCTGTCTTTCTGCTAGAGGTGGAATCTACAAGTTCCCTTTCCTCACTGTAGAGCATTTTATCTGAGGTCCATCCCTTTGAGTCCTGAGAGTCTCTCACCTCCCAGGTCTCTGGTACATTCTGGAGGATCCCCACCACCACCACTTCTTACCTCCTAAGGTTGCCTGTTTCCATTCCTTCTGCTGGCCCTCAGGACTTCAGTCCTTTTCCCCAACCCAATACCAGATCACGATCCCCTCTTCCCTCTAGCCCCTGTCCAGTTTCTCAGGTGGCTTCCTCCTCTCTTGTAATTGCTTTCTTCCCTCTCCCAAGTGGGATTGAGGTATCCTCACTTGGACCCTTCCACTTGTTGGGAAGTTTCACTGTCTTAAGT
>JADRCC010254870.1:0-17779 GCA_019843855.1 Hylomyscus alleni | reverse complement strand
AAAAAAAAAGATATCAAAATGCCAAAACTGTCACTACACAGGAGTAGTCTTCCAAATGATACAATAACTTAAGTGTTGCATCATTGTGAGGGATCAACAGAGTAATTCCTAGTTCTAGGTTCAGTGAGAGACTCTGACTCAACAGAATAAGACATAATATGATAGAGTAGGACACTTAGTCTAGAAATGAATACTTTGTTCCTAGCCTCTATACAGCCTGCAGGCAGATGCTGGCATCTCATCTATACACATAGGAGGTCCATTGGCACTCTGACACATGGAAATATGAATCTTAAAAGGGAGAGAAGACCTGGCTTGTAGAATAATATACATTTCCGAAAACTTATGTTTTATACTTTTTAGAATTGGGGTTTTCACAGTAACATAGAGTATAAGTGAAAATGGAAAACATGACATGTGAAATATATACTCATGTGTGCATACACACACACACACACACAAACAGATACACACAAATACATACACACTAGTCAATGTAGATATAAAATTACCTCTTGAATCTCAACAAATATTATATGTCTCCTGGGATGAATTGCAACATAATGATAAGCAAGATGTAGGTTATTTGAATTAAATTAAATCATACTTAATTTAGAAGTAACTTATGATAGAGAAACATAAGTCAAAGCCAAATTTCAATATATCTTGATAACCTTGGGTGAAATGGTGGACTTGTATCATCTGCTCTTTCTCTTGTGTTGTATTAGCTACATTATTCATTATTGTGATAGTATGGCAAATGAAAGCAACTTGAATAATGGGGGATTTATTTCAGCTTACAGTTCAAGAGGATAGTCCTATTTTGTGGACTAGTCACATTACATCAACATTCAGAAGGAATAAAGAAATGAATACTAATATTGAATTAGTTCTATACTTTTTATTTTATTTAATGGATGAAAGCACATACAGTATTGCTGTCCAGATGTCTCAATTTCTCTCTACTGCTGTAAGAAAGATACCAAGGCATCTCATAAAGGAAAATATTTAATTTGGAGGCTCATTGTTCTAAGGGGTTAAAGTACATGAGCATTGTGGTGTGGAATTTGACAGCGAGTAGGAAATATAATGCTAGGGCAGAAGTTGAGAGCTTAAATCTGATTCACAGGCAGGATGAAAAGAGAGAAGAGTGTAGGAGAGAGAGAGGGAGATAGAAGAGAGAAGGGGGTGGATTCTGTGGGCCTTTAAAAGTCTCCAGTGACATACCACCAACAAGGCTACAATTCTCAATTCATTCCAAACAGTTCCATTAACTGGTGATCAAGTATTCAAATATATGAAAAGTATGAGCGTACGGGGGCCACATTTTAATTTAAACCACGTTTAGTATGCATCTTCCCACCTCAGTAAACCCAGTTTAGAATTCCTTGTAAAGCTATGTCCAAAGGTAGCTCTCTTTGGTTATTAAATATCCCTTCAACTTGTTAATATCCGTCATTACAGCTGTCAAATAAGAATTCGATCACCAAAATTCACAATGAAAACTGGGTTTCCCAGGGTCAGATAATTTGAGGTAACTTTTGTCATTATCAGCTTCATGACTCTGAGCAAACAGCTTCATTTATCTGTGCCCCTCTTTCCTTTCTATGTACTAGAAATCAGCACACACTTCACTATCGTAATGTGATAGAATAGCTATAGCTCTTTAAGTAACTGTAAGTGACTTAGACTTATTCTAAGTGTCACAGGAATGGTGGCTCATCATTGTCATTTTTTTTTTTTTGCCTTGTTGCTATCATGTCAGAAGAAATAAGTTCTTATTCCATTTTAGAGGCTGAGGAGAAAGGATGTAAACAAAATGGTTCCTCAAAGCTCAAGTTAAGGATTTTTGAAATTTTATTAGGAAACCATTTTCATATGACTGGAGATATTAATTGCCATTTCAATACTCACCTAATTTTAAAAAGATGTCTCCATCTTGCTATTCACCTCAACTTCAGACTGAGTGCTTTTATATAAGGCATGGATTACTCAGAGAATATTGAGTTACTCCAGTGGAGATTTTGATATCACAAATTCCTTTGTGTTTATCTCTAGATTGGCCCACACATATTAATAGCACTTCTCTCTTTTCCAAGTAGAGACTGTACCCTATCTACAATCTACCCTGACAGAATCGAGAATAGGTAATTGCAGGGAGTATATAATAGCTGAAGAGAAAAATGGATCCTTTAGCCATATCTCTTTTAATACAGTGGGTTCATCAAGCCTCAATGCTTTCTCAGTAGGTGACATCTGTTTCATGTCTGTATTCAGAGACTTGCAAATTCTAGATGGTGAGCTCTTCCTTCTTATCCTTTCTTCTTTATGAAGGAATAATGTTAGTGATTGAGAAAAGAACAAAGGAATAGGCTATGAATAATTTCTTAGGAAAATCTCTTCTCTTTATACTAAAATTATTCCTCCCTATTATCTCAGATCTTTGGAAACGTGCTTATTTGGCCACTGGAAAAATTATGACAGCTTAAATTTCTTATTTTTTTTCTGTCCTTGTTGTTCATATTCTGTAACAATGTTCCTTTTGGCAGGTTCTTTATCAATTCCTTCATCTTCCAGGAGATCAACTCACCCTGTCAGGACTTAAAAGAACACACTGTTTTTTTTAGAATAAGATGGGCCTTGTTCTCTCAGATGGCACTCAGGGTAAGGAGATGCTTGGAACCCTCTCTTCTTCTGCTCTTACTGTATCATGGGCATAGTTAGGAAACCATATAAAGCATAGACCTATGTCGCAGATAATTTTCCAAATGCGTACATTTATATAATAAGTTTTATATACTTTTAGGGAATGCTTGGAACTACGTAAAGACAGAAGAGAAATATTTAACAGTCTAACTGGAGTTGGTGCAAAGACTATGCTTAATATTGCTAGCAATTGTCAACAGTTGATTTCTAATCTAAGTACCCACATGACATGCCAGATATGGTCTTCCGCATGCCTGTAATCCCAATGTTATGGAGCATCAATTGAGATAAGTGGGTTGTTAGGTTGGCTGTTTGTCTGCCTGGATAAAAAATTTGAGGTTTAGGCTCAGTGAGAGGTGCTGCCTCAAAGGAATAAAGTGGAGTATGATAGCAAAATGCCTGGTACATTCTTTTGTCCTCTGAATATACATACACAATATACACATACACACACACCACACACACAGACACACAGACATACATACACACAGACATATACACACACACACAATCACATTACATGTGAATACTACTATTCTCTGGAAGAAAGTGTCTCTTAGAGTTATGGATCTATCTATGTAAATGTGGGTATGATTCCTGGAACCACCCAACACATGTAATCAGTAAATCAATAAAGTTACAAAAATTCTAATTTTCTTTGACAAGTTTACAAAACAGTAGATGGAGGGTGTGGAGACAGTCCATCAATATCAGTTCACTCCTGTCATTTCTTGTGAGGGTTAATCTTCTCTCTCAGCTTGATGGTTTTTGAAATGGCCATGGAAACAAATCTTTGGTCATGTTTGTGAGGGAGTTTTGTGATTAGGTTGGGAATTGGGAAGACAACTTAAATATAGTCATCACCATGTCTGCACTGAATAAAAAGGATAAAGTGATTTGAACAGCATCGTTCTCCTTTTCCTCTTTCTTCACTCCCACTGTAATGTGACCAGCTGACCCACATTCCTGCCACATGCTACTTTTATGACTGAGTCTTGGAACCATGAGACAAAAACAACCTTTTCTTCCTTACATTGCTTTTCTCAGATATTTTCCTGTAAAGATTATTTTTTATTTGTTCTTTTTAATGTTTATGAGTGTTTTGCCTGAATGTATGTATGTGTACCCTGTTTGTAGTTGGTGTCTTTTGGAGATCAGAAAGGGGTAAGATATTGCCTAGAAGTAGAGAACTAATGATTGTGCACCACCTCCTCAGTTCTCTGAAAGAACAGCAAGTGCTCTTTGCAGGGCAATTGCTCTAGTCCTTTTTGTCAGGAAGACAAATAGTTAATGTAATTCACAAACATATAATGCATGTCACAAGGATTGTCCTAGTGTTGAGAAAAGACTGCAAAGAAAGGTGATTATTGACAATATTTGCTACCAAATATTTGGGCTTTACCAAATAGCATTCAGAAATAAGATGGTTATCAATATTATATCACTCTATGCTCTAACACTACTGACTAGCCTATCTTAATGGAAAAATGATTAAAGACATATCCTTTTAAAAGAGGCCAGGAGATGATAAGATTCTAATCTTTCTAGTAGGAAGCAGCCATGAGTTACTCAGAGCATTCATATGTTACTTTTCCAAAAACTAAGTCCTACTTTATAACTGTCACTCATATTTTTTGGGGGGGGGGTAAAGGCAATTTCCTCTAATTAACCAGGAATGACATTTGGAATCTGTCGACAGGTCATGCCCAAACTGCATTCCAGAACATTTTACTGGTTAATGATGGATCACTGATGTCAAATTTCAAGCCAATCACATAACAGCTGTGTGGACTTGAACACTCTCTTTAGGCTTACTAAACTTACTTCTTCACCTACAGAGTAGAACTAAACATGTTTACCACATTGTTTTGATGCATTTTTAGCTTCAAATATTATACTGTCATAAAATATTTGATGTCTCTATGTATCTTTTCATATGAATATGTATGCTTATATACATGTCTGTGTGCCAGTGCACACATATGGATATTCTTATATGCTTATGCATGTGGACACTAAAGGATGACATTGGCTGTTGTCTTCAAACATCAGGAATTTTTGGCATTTTATTGGACTTACATGAACTTAAATGAAAAGAGAAACAAATGTTAATAAGAGAAAACACACACTTAGGGGATTAAAGATGTAACAATATCTTTATTATTCAGGCTTTAGGAATTGTTTATTTGTTATTTATGTTTATGAGTGGTTTGTATTCTTGTGTCTGTGTACCATATTCATGCAATGTCTGCAGAGGACAAAAGAGAACAGAAGATACTCAGATGCTGAAGTTATGATAGATGTAAGACTTCATATAGATTATGAGAATTAAATCCTGTTCCTCTGTAAGAATAGCTTGTGTGCCTAACTGCTGAAAAATCTTTCAAGCTCCAGGACTTAGGAACTTAGAGGAAGGCCATACTAATTAAGCTAGAGGAGAGAAACTAAAACTATCCTGTGGGAGAGAATGTTTGTTGACTGAGGTAAGTGCCAAATTGCCTTCATTTTTGGAAAACCATCACATGCATTTCTCCAGGTATCCTTGAACAAGAATAAAGGTCCATATGCACCAATGGAAGGTTTTTCATGTGAAAAGGTGAGGTGGAGAAAGGATAGATATTTACTGGGAGACAAAACAGATCTTTTGAAATGCTTGTTCGATGAACATTTTTATTTTAACACATATTTTGTATTTTCTGGTTTTGTTTCTATATTTTTTGGCATATGAATATATTTACTTGTGCACATTCAAGTGTGAAGTAGTGAGAATATATGTAGGATTTTTTTAGGTATCTCTGTGAGTGTCTGTGTGTGTGTGTGTATGTGTGTGTGCATGCATGCATGCATGCATGTGGGAGCCAGAAGTCAAGCTTAGGTATCACTACTTAAGCACTATTCACTATTTGTTTGTTTGTTTGTTTATATGTATTTTCTATTTTTTATTATTTAGAGTCAAGCTCTCTTACTGGCCTGGTATATGCATAGTAGGCTGCATTGGTTGTTCAGGAATCTATTTCCTTCCATATCCAAAGAACTTCAGTTACAGATGCATTTCATCATGCTCTGCTTTTCTTTCCATTTTCTTTTCCTTGGATTGTGGATTTTGGACTCAAGCAAGGGTTTGTTGTTGTTTCTTTGTTCTGTTTTGTTGTGTTTGTGTTTTATCAGCTGATCTGAGCCTATTGTATCTTCTCTGTGTCTGTCACAATGTGTCTCCTGCATGTTAGTAAGAACCAATCAGTTGCATTATCTTCTATGTATCATATGGTATAGCTGTACCTTTGACAAACAAAATATAAATTATATGTGAGGACATGTTTGTGGAAAGCTTAAGAGGAATAAGATATGTAAAACAAAGACAAATAAGACTAGAAGAATGCAAACCAATCCATTCTTATCTCCTTGTACAAAGCTCAACTCCAAGTGGATCAATGACCTTCATATAAAACCAGACACAGAAACTAATGGAAGAGAAAGCTGGAAAGATCCTTGAACACATAGACATAGGGGAAAATTTCCAGAAGAGAACACCAATGGCTTATGCTCTAAGATCAAGAATTGACAAATGGAACCTCATGAAATTGCAAAGCTTCTGCAAGGCAAAAGACACTGTCAATTGGACAAAACAAGATCTTTTCCAATCCTACGTCCAATAGAGAGTGTATATATACAATGTATACAAAGAACTCATGAAGTTATCCTCCAGAGAATCAAATAACCCTAATAAAAATGGGGTAAAAACCTAAACAAAGGATTCAGTTTAACTGAGGAATATCAAATGGCCAAGTGGTAGCTAAAGAAATGTTCAACATCCTTAGTCATCAGGGAAATGTAAATCAAAACAACACCTTTCACCAGTCAGAATGGCTAAGATCAAAAACTCAGGTGAAAGCAGATGATCGTGAGGCCCTGTGGAAAGCAGAACACTACTCCATTGTTGGTGGAATTCCAAGCTGGTACAACCATTGAGTTGAGGCAATCAGTCTAGCAGTTCCTCAGATAATTGGACATAGTACTATCTGAGGACTCAGCTATACCACTCCTGGCCATATACTCAAAAGATTCTCCAATATATAACAAGGACACATGCTCCATTATTTTTATAGTAGTCTTATTTAAAATAGGCAGAAACTGGAATGAATCCAGATGTCCTTCAGCAGAGTAATGGATACAGAAAATGTGGTACATTTACACAATGGAGTACTACTCAGCTATTAAGAACAATGATTTCATGAAATTCTTAGGCAAATGGATGAAATTAGAAAATATCATCCTGAGTGAGGTAACCCTATCACAAAATAACATACATGATATGCACTTATTGATAAGTGGATATTAGCCCAAAAACTTGGAAAATCCAAGTTACAATTCACAGACCACAAGAAGCTCAAGAAGAAGGGAGATCAATGTGTGGATAGTTCAGTCCTTCTGATGAGGGGGAACAAAATACTCATGGGAAGAAATATGGTGAAAAAGTGTGGAGTAGGGACTGAAGTAAAGGCCACCCAGAGACTGCCCCACTTATGGATCCATCCCATATACAGTCACCAAACCTAGACTGACAACTACAGAAATGGATGTTCATAGCTAACCATTGGACTGAGCATAGGGTCCCCAATGGAGCAGTTAGAGAAAGAAATGAAGGAGCTGAAGAGGTTTGCAACCCCCATAGGAAGAACAACAATATCAACCAATTAGAACCCTCAGAGTTCCCAAGGAATAAACCATCAACCCATATGTAGCAGAGGATAGCCTTGTCAGGCATCAACAGAAGGAGATGCCCTTGGTCCTGTGAAGGTTCGATGGCCCAGTAGAAGGGAATGCCAGGGTAGGGAGGCAGGAGTAGGTGAGTGGGTGAGAGAGCACCCTCATAGAATCCTGGGAAGAGGGGCTGGGTTAGGTGGGGTTTCTGGAGAGGAAATCAGGAAAGGGGATAACCTTTGAAATGTAAATTTAAAAATATCCAATAAAAGAAAATTAAAAAAAAAAGAAGACTGCTATAGTCAGGGTAGCTAACAATTTGTAAGCATTTGCAGAAGAGTCATGCTAAAGAGGTAGCTTACTTTGTTTTGAGATAAGAGGTGAGAACTCTTAGTCCTAAAATTATTCTTGGGTATGCTGGGGAAAAGTGATACTGTAAGGGAAATATCTCTGAGATAATATTTCTACACTTAAGAAGCTGAGTAAAGTGAAGTAATTAAGCACCTACTATGCTGTGAAAGTAAAGATGCACATTAGTAAAGCGGGCATCCTCTATGCTGTTTGACATGGAAGATGTCCAACCATGTGGTCTCTGATATTTGGGCCTACCATTTGTTTAAACACAGACATCTGGTAGAGGAAAGGAAATTCTTCAATTTGCATTCAAAGGATGAATGAAAGACTGTGCTTAAGATTTAATTTATTTTAAAATTGAAGAGGAAAGGTGAGTAGATAGGCAATCAATGCCAAGGTCCTCATATACTTGATCTTTGAGCTGCTAAATGAGCTAGGAAATGTCAACTTAAAAGATCAGCTACCTGGCCTTTCTTGAGACAAATAGCTATGTCACCTCAAAAGCTCATACCATCATATCAGCTTGGCACCTTTAGTGTTATCCTAGGATTTTCTTAGCTGACAGATTTCCTGCTTGTGCTAGAGGGTTTTTATAGGGATGGAAATGCTTTTGTTGCATCATAATTTCATTGCATCATAATGGGTCAGCAAATATTCTCCTTTGAGTAACATTCTGACCAGATAATTTGAGGAAGAGGTTGATAGCTGAGCCACCCAGAGCCCACAAAACCTGAAAATAGTTTAACATTGGCCATCACTGTTCTGAGTCTATATACACTGAGTCTGTTTCACAGGGAGCTCACATCTTCTATTTAGTCTCTTTTTTGTCTAGAAGCAGGGGAGGGGAGGAGTAGTGGTCCATTATTCCTCCAAATATCAGTTTCAATATGTAATGTTACCAAACAATGTGTCTTTAGAGCTCTTCAAAAACTACCTTTCATGCAATTTATACTCAAATCACAGATAGGTGGCTAACAACATTGTCACCACACTTATCGAAATGATGATAATGGTTCTGGTGTCAATAAAAAAAAAAAAGATTTACAACAAAATTGTTCCCTCAGTTTGCCATGCTAAGGCTCTTAATATGGTGGAGATGTTGCAAGCAAATATTTTTCAATATTCACCTAATACCAGATAATGCAGAAAAAGATGTGAGCTGATTTTTTTCACTCTTGGTGATGTTGACTTGAAGGTGAGATAACAATTGTGCAGCGGTCTCCTTTGTACTGTAAGGTGTTACCCTCAATATATCCCTCAACTAGCTACTCATTAGATGTAAGCAACAAGTCTCTAACTATGACAAGCAAAGATAACTCCATGAAAGGCAAACTTTTAGTTTGTTGTCTTCTTCTATGGCATCTTGAGTAGTTTATATTTTCCACCAGCATGATACACAGTTCCCTTCTATTCACATCCTCACCAGCATTTTCTATTTATGTTCTTGATGACAGCCATTCAGACTGGAGGGAGACAGATTCTCAATGCAATTTTGATTGGCATTTCTTTAATGGCTGGTGAAGCTGAGCATTTTATCTTCACATGTCTATTCACCTTCTGAGGAAAGTCTGTTTATTTGCCCAATGATTATGTTGTTTGAGCTACTTTGTGACAAAATTGTACAATAAGTGGATATTCACAAGTCAACCTCTTACAGGGATATTTGCACATTATTGATTGTAGCATTATGCAAAATAAGTAAATTCTAGAACCAATACCATTAACTAAAATTCAAGAAGTGATTAGCATGTGATATATATGAGTAGTAGAATTTATTTGAGCCATAAAGATGAATGAAGTGTTGTCATTTGCAGGAAAAAAAATGGCATAGCTAGAGACAATCACATTAAATGAATTAAGTTAGCTTTAGAAAAACTAGAATTTCTCATTTGTGGTCTCTACATATTTAAAGCCACATAAGTATAGATGACATAAAACTAAATTAAAATTTTCTACAGAGGCAAAGAGCTTAATGGGAGTGATAAAGGGAATGGGAAAATGAGGGAGTATGAGGACAGAGGAGATACCTCAACTTAAAAAATAAAATGTATGAAAACTTAAGAAGCAAATTAATTTAATAAATGCTTCTAAACATTACTATGCACTTTCTAGAGTAAAGTCATTTGTAGTTGAAAATAATAGCTCTACCTCTACTATCCTTAGTGAGTTGAGTTTCTATAGAGAGGAGAAATACAAAATTAATACTGTGTCAGTTTCTGCTGTTTGTAAACATGAGACTAATCATATGTGAGGGGTAAGCTCTTAATGGCTGTGGCTTTGTGTAGAGGTGAAACCACCCATTCACCATAATCTTTAGGTGCCATTTTAGCCTTGGCTCCTAATCTGGGATGTGAATTGGATAGTATATTAAAGTAGGCTTTCATTGATCATCATATTTGTCTTATTTTATTTGTCCATGCACAAAATAACTTCATTTCCCCGTAATATCACAAATTCTTAATAATACAAACCCATTAAGTCAAATTGAATTAGCAAAAAAAAAATGATATTTGTGTGGAAAACATAGAACTCTTCACCCCCAAGCAATATTTCAACAAGGGTGAAAACATCAATAGAGTTATACATTCTCCTCTTGAATTGATTGTCTTTTACATGCTCAAATGTTTCTTGGATTAACTATACTAATGAATTTTTACAGTACTTATTACCTTGAATAAAAAGCCACTCTCTGTGCTCAATATGTTATTTCCTAAGTGTAGGGCTTTTATCCAACCATTAATAGCTGGAAAATGATTTTTTTAATGTGCTAGATAACCTTAGATATCTTGTTGTTAAAGAACAAATAAAAATAGAATCTGTGTACTTATCTTTATGCAAATGTTTTCCCTGTTGCTATAATCCAAAACTGCAGCATCCTGTTACTTTTATTGAAATGTTTTATTAAAGTATATCAGTTCATTGTAAAATGAAACTTTACTCAAATAATATACTATTATTGTGCACACAGAATTGATAACATATTTCAAGAATAGTAGGAAAAATCTATCTTAGAGATTCAAATATTTGAATTAATTTAAACTTAGTCTAATATATAAAATATGTCAAAAAGATGTAATATACTGTTATGACTTGAATATCAAATACCAGCTTATAGAAAAGCACTTCTCACTCAAGTCTCATGACCAGAGTTCAATTTACATAAACTATGTAAAAAGTGATATTTGATGGAACACATTTGTAATCCTAATGTTCCTTGAGATGTGGGGATGGAGACAGAAAATTTACTCAGAGATTTGTGGACTGGCAACTTGGAATATTCAGTGCAATGGCCAAAACAGCAAGAAAGCCCCTGCCTCAGAGAAAAGGTAGGAGACAACTAGCTTCAAAAAGTGGTTTTATGGCCTCCTACATGTTTTCTTATACAAACATAAAAAGCTTAGGTAGTGGCTGGTGGCAGTCTGGGGAAGTTGTTGAGTCTTTAAAGGACAGACCTTAATTAGAAGAAGTGTCTTTGAGGTTTGATTTTATTCCCTGTCTGTTATCTGCTTCTTGTCTTACAGAATGTGACTAGGAAAAAGTTCCTAGTCAAATACTTCTTCCACTGTGGAAAGAACTTTTACCATAACTTCACATCCAGATTAATGGAGTGATACTCTAAGGAAAATTCTCCCATTTTTTAACTTGCTTCCCATAGGTGTTTGTTCAATACAACAAATTATTTTTAAATACTTCTTTTTAAAAATGGTTATTTCATGTATGTGTATATGTCCCTAAGCCATTGCATATGTGGGGAAATCAGAGGACATTTTGCAAGACTTAATTTACTCTTTCTACGGTGTGATTTTCAGGGATGGAATTCAGGTTGCAAACTTGGCAGAAAGTGCTTGTTTCTGGCAAGTTCCTTTGAAAGTAGTTCACCATGAAAGACTTAATAACTATAACTCCAGTAAACCACATTGCAAGGCAGTCCTGAAGCAGAGTAGCTACAGTGGTGTGTGACTCCACACCTTCCATTCTCTTAGAAAAATATTCAATTTCAGAAAATAAAGTGATATTAATTACATCCTAATTCCAATTTCAATTCTTTATCTCGAGAGTTAAATATTCACAAAGGTGAACCTGAGTTATATTGACTTTGGGAGATAACAAACCTTGACAGTCATAAGAATGAGTGGTTTGTGTTATGTATATTGGCTCATCCTGAATAGCTAAATAAATGAGCTGCAGGTTTATTTAAGGAACCTGTCTAATAAAAATAAAATGGAGAACAGTTGAATAAGACCCCGTAATGTCCTTGTTTGTTCTCCATATATTGTTGTAAACACATGAATACAAGCAAAACCCCATATATCTCTACACATACAAGTAGGGTAAAGGCAAATAACTTACACAGATATCTCACCATCTTCACAAAGTTTTATAATATGAATGCATTCATATATGTACCGTGCTAATTTTATAATGACTTATTAAATATTATATACTATATTAAATTATCATAAATAGTACTAGATTATGATAAAAATGTAAAATAAGATAATTTGGAGTTCCCTAGAGGGAGGAGTGAAGACAGTGAAGATCTGAATGGACACACCTTCTGAAAAGTGTTACTCAGAGCAAGCACTAAGCCTGTGATAAAAATTATCACTTCGATCAGAATCAATGACCAAAACCAAATCTAGATTTTGCTTTAATATTTGTTTGTCACTTTTTCCAATCGTATTCGTTGGTAGAAAGCCTCAATGGAACCCTCCTGCTGATGATGGTCCAAGGCTTATTTCTTACCACAATGTAAAGAGGCGTTAGACAGTGAGGGGTGCCCTGCATGTCCTTGATGTGTGCTTGCTGCCTTGGCTAGAGTTCTGCTCAAATTGTCTGTACTTCAGTTTTATCAAGTAGTTATCTTGCCATAAACTGTGCTATACATAAACGATTTAATCATAGCTAACATGAGATTGCTTATTTTGAGGAGGTCCCAAGGGGATGCCTGGGATGTAGGTGAATAATTCAAGGGCCTTTACAAGATAATTCCTTCATATAAAAATAGCTCTTTACTGCAAACTAAGGAGAAAAAGGTGGGGAGGCAATTTTTTTTGACAAGCTGCTATCTTTACAGATCAGTAAATGCCAATAAGATGACACTTAATGTAATATAAATAGGAGCAAGAGAAAATCAGATTTTCAGCAGTTTAAAAATAAAGTAAGAGTTTCTTTTCTAGATGTCTAAAATATACAATGCTTTATGGTTAGCAAGAGGATCCTACTACATAGTTAAGGAAGCCAGAATTTGTTGCTATTAGGCAACCAACATGAAATGGTAGATACTTGGAGTCAATGTGCTGAATATTCTCATATGAACAGAATACAATGTATACAGTGCATTAAAATATTATACTATATCACACAAACATATGTAATTATTATGTGTTAATAACACAAGAAAATGGTAGCTACTTATTTAATATGACTTCAGGCAGAGATCATATTAATAACCTTACCACACACTCACTGACCACTGCAAGCCGATAGTGTTGTGCTCCCAGAGTGGACCCACTGTTCCACCCCAGCCAGGAAATAACTGTCTGAGTAATGGCAGCTTCTATTCTTTTTCCCTAAGTCTTTTAAAATACGATTATTTGGCATGTCATTATGAAATTAGATTCTTGAATCTAAGATGTAGATAGGGCTAGGAAAATTGCATGGCAGGGCCGTCACTTGTCAAGAAAGTCTGATAAGTTACTTGGAGTCCCATAAACCATGTAACTTTAGATATCCTAGCACATGCACAGTGCCAGAGTGACTTATCCCTACAAGCACACAGGCCAGGCAGCAGAGGAAAGGCAGTTATAATGTAACATATCTCATATAGGTGGAAGATGAGGACTGACATCAATAATGTCTTGTGCCCTCCATGAGCTCACACTCACACACACACACAAGGAGAGAGGCAAAAAAGAGGTTGGGGGGAGAGATTTTGTCAAAGTGTGGGAAACTTTACAAGACCCCTCCTTGAAGGATCAGAAGAAAAGAGATATGCTGAAGCAACAAATTCGGGGCAGTCTTGCCCCTTTTCTCCAAAGCAGCATTTTGTAATTTAAGCGCTGAAATTCTATATATAATTTCCTCTCGAAACGCAAATATAATGCTTTTGAAAAAAGTTTCAGTATTTATAGCATTACCCTTTTCCATGTTGTTTTTAAGAGTAGAAAAAAATATTTATTGATGCTTTTGTGGTTAACAGTCAGAATAATCAAAGACCTTTCTTGTCCTTAAGAATTTATAGAAGAATTGAAGTGTGGCCCCAAGGAAAAGACATTGAACATTGAACAATGTATTTTTAGAATTCCCAAAGCCCGAGGAAGCATGTCCAAAAGATTCAAGGCAGAAATTGAAAAATAAGATGAAGGAGGCCAAGCTCATGAAACCTTGAAATTAAAGCAAAGAATTTATTGGTCTAACTCCCCACCAAACTTATGATGATAGCAAGCTGCTCTAAAGGCCATTTCTCATTACCAAATGAATGTTCTGTGTCCATCAGACAGGGTCCTTCACTGTGCTTGACCAAGGATGAAGAACAGTGACACTGGATAGAAGTTTGTAATTTCTATTCTACCATATAGTAAGTATTCATCAGTAGATGAACACTTGGGTTATTTCGTGGCATGGGTTTGTGAACAGTGCGGTATAATTAAGAGTGAAAGATATATATACAAAACCAGCATAGTGATGAATGAGTTGTATGGACAGTGATTATCCTACAGTACTGGAAAGTCTTTAGTTAGTTAGAATTTTCTAAGAAACTCTTCACATGTTCTTAGTTTATTTTCTTTTGGCTATAATTTTAAACATGATGAAAGCGATGTGAGGAAGAAAGAGTTTATTTGGGCTCAGAGTTTCATGGCACAGTCGACCATGGTGGGCAGACATGCTGATGGCATGGTCACATGTCATTTTAGTCATTAAGCAGAGCAATGAAGACTGATACTTATTTTCCTTTCTCTTGTTTTTCCTCAGTCCAGGAACCCAGTCAATGAAAAGATATCACCCATATTTGGGGTGAGTCTTCCAACCTCAACTAACATATTATAGATAACCCTTCTTAAGTATGACTGGAAGGTTGTTTCCATGGTGATTATTAGTCTCATCAAGTTAATAATCAGAATTAAAGTCATCATACATGGAAAGTAAGGAGTGACAACTCAAGTTAGAGTGCTATTTTGACAGGTTAGTATTAGCACTGAAGAGGTAGTAGAAAGATTTAACCAGTGGTTGAAAGATTTAATCAGTGGTAAAGATAAATTTTATGAGCAGATATTTACATATAACAGTGTTATCCTTTAGAGAAGTGGGGAAGGAATCTTTTCAAGGTTAGAATAAGTTTTCTCACATAATTGTGGGGGGCAGATTTTGTAGATCTACACACCAAAATCATTTCCTAACAGGGGTTGAAGATAGCTAACTTTGAACAACCCCACACGGTTTAATACCAGCTCCATTTTGCATGTTATTCTTTTTTTTTATTTTCTAAATAATATTTAATGAACAATCAAAAACAACAAGAACAAACCCCTGTTGCCTCCCCCCTCCCCATGCCCGCCACCCCATCCTCTCCCACTTATCAGCCCTGTCATTCCCCTACACTGGGGCATAGAACCTTCACAGGGCCAAGGGCCTCTCCTCCCATTGATGACCGACTTTGCAATCCTCTACTATACACATGCTGCCAGAACAATCAGTCCCACCATGTATAGTCCTTGGTTGGTGGTTTAGTCCCTGGGAGTTCTTAATGAGACAATAGACTAAGAAAAATTTTTGTGAGATTTAAAATAATGGAAAGTGGATTGTACAGGATATGATGTTGGTTCCGGTTTCTACCCAGCTGAGAAAGAACATCCATAGTGATGGGGACAAAACTTTTCATCTGCATAACTGTAGTAAGGGACAAACTGAAACCTCACCAAGTGCCAAAGCTGGAATGGGGTGCATGTTGAAATGCTCACAAAGACACATCTCTTACTTCTCTGTTTCTGTCTCTGTCCCTCTGCCTCTCTGTCTCTATCTCTCTGTCTCTCTCTTGTGATCTACCACTTTAATCTACTGCCATAGTGTTTCTGACTGTATCTAAATATTGGTAATGTCTATAAAATGAGTAGTAATTTCTCTTAATTGCTTCTTGGTCAGAAAGAAACTACCCCTCTGGACTCTGGTCAAGGCTATACCCAAAGTTCAATGTGAGGAAAGCCACTGGAGAGGAAGATCTGAACTGTTCTATCAGATGACTACAGTGGAAGCACCATGGCCCCCAGTGGAGTGGGGGAGTCTTAATAGGTATAGCATCTCCTTAAAGCTCCATTTCTGTCCACTAAAAAGCTGGTAAGTTTCCGCACTTCAGTGAATCCAGTCTTTCTAGTTCCTATCATTGACTGGAAATAATATGTAGGCTAGAGATCAGTACAAGTGGGTAAGGGAAAATGAAGCAAACTGTTGTTCTGAGATAAAGGGACAGACACAAGCCTTCTCTCTAATATAGTAATCTTGGAAGGCATAAACACAAACTTCTGTTCTATTGCTTACAGTACTCTGCTTTGGGCTGAAGAATACACTTGGGTCATCAATTTTAATTAAAGATTCAAGGAAAATATTTTTATCATAAGCAAAGATATAACATGGAGCTAAATGCAAATTTGTCTGAGTGTTTAAGATAAAATTTCCAGAAATTATACACTTCGCTGGTCACTGGCTGCTCTGGTGCTGTTCAAATTCCCAGTGCTCTTCTGAGACTCAACTCCTCTAGATTTGGCATTTGAGTGAGAAATCTATAAAAGCATTAGCTTAAGTCACATGTAAAACTCTGTAAAAGTAAATGAACCAATCAGAGGAAGGGAAGAAGAATAGGAGAAGAGTGCACAGAGAAGGAAGCAAGCAAAGAAGTGGGGAAGACGAGTAGAGAAAGAAGGTACAGTGAGATGACAACTGAGGGAGGAAGTTTTGAGATTAAAGATGAGGGAAAAAGCCTTTATACACTGAGCAAAACCACAATGGTACAGCCAGCCACGAAACCTGTAGAGGGCAGAGTTCATTCTGCTATCTTGACCATGCCTAAGTGCTTCCTTTCCTTATCAGAACATTCTCTTCCAGTCTTCCTTATACTTAGTATTGCTACCTGGACAGTCTGTCCTCCCAGCAGTCCAGTGTTCATTACAGATCCTTCTCTATAGTTTCTCTCCTAATGGATTCTGCGCAACTAATTTCTACGAGTTGGAAGGTATTTCTCATAATTTCAGATTTGAGGAATTAGCGAAACAATAGAGGAGTTGTTTAGAGACATTAGGTAGGGGCGACAGAACTACTTTTGGACACGCAAAAGTTTTCTGTAGATGGTTGATCTGTGTCAAGCTATGCATCAGCACACCTTGCTGGGAAGCATCATATTTGTTGACTGCCCACACAGTATCACAAATCAGAGTTGAAATCCAGGACACACTCAAATCTTCTACACCCCCCTGTACAGCAATGATCTCAGAGAACAACATCCATAATACACAAGCTACATGACCTCACAGAAATAGAATGATTGGATCCAAGGAAAGGCAAATAATATTTAGAAGGAATGAAGGAAAACAATCCCAAAGAATTGAAGATGCATTCAGGCACAGGGGCTGAAGATCACCTATTAAATACTATTCTCTACAAACTAAATTATTTCTTAGTGTTTGTATGATGTATATATCTGTATAATGTTTGTGTATCTTTGTCTGTATGTGATATTGGTGTGATATGTGTGTATGTTTATGAAATGTGTGATGTTTGTGGCTACATATATTTTTTGTGCATTCATGTGTAGGTGTGTGTGCACTTGGTGCATGTGTGGATGTTAGAGGCCTTAGGAATACTGAGATTACAGAAGTAAAACACCACATCTGGCTTTTTGTGGGGGCTGGAGATTCAAACTCAAGCCTTCAGTCTTATACAACAAGCACACTAGTCACTGATCCCTGGAAAGTTCCTTATACATGTTGTGCGGTTTTGACTGTATTCTGAAGAATATTTTTACTTC